>QEOT01123031.1:0-43939 GCA_003123785.1 Pterocarya stenoptera
GGCATTTTGTCGTGGAAACGATGTCGTCTAACCTGTTGTAATAGTTGGCGTTGGCCTTTGAGAAATAAAGTTCCTTTTTTGGTGATACCCGTAAAGGTTCAATTATAGTCTGAGATGGACTGAAGTAAAAGACTTTTGTACCCTCGCACATATGCTCCACAAAACTAGGTGACCAACTAACAAGAAGTCAAAAGGAGGTGCAATTGCATGTGGCCGAACCCTTGAAGCCCAATTGCTAAATCCTGGTCTTAGTTTTTGTTTTTTGAAAGTTCGAATGATGTCAAAGTAAATGTGTTATACAGTATATTTCCACCTCATGTTTGTCTTCTTATAATTTATATTGGTTTGGCATTTTTCACTAATTTTTGGATTAAAAAAATAATTTTAAGATTATTCATAGTTACAATCAAAATGGTAAGCTTATAATTTCTTCATAAATATTTTATAATTTTATTTTAATTCAAAGGTGGTTATATAAAATTAAAATTATTATTAATGAAGTGGCACGACTACGTGGATTGATGTGAAATAATTTTAAAAATATTATAAATTAATGAATTTTTTTTATCAATCACTAATCACTAAACACAATCCACACCTTATGAAAAAATATAAAAAAATTTATCAGATATAAAATCTGAAAGTGAATAATGATTAATGTATAACAAAATACTTATAAATATACGTTTAAAATTGTAAATGATAAATATACCAAGCCATAAGGGTCATTTTGTCCTTGCTTATGCAAAGCATACTAATGAATGTTTAAGTACAAGAATTCATTGTCAATAGCCTATTGACATGATGACATATAATCCGATTTTTTATATAAAAAATTTAGATTGAAAGTTCCCACCTCGCCTATAAAAAAAAAATATAGGAATTTATTGATTTTTTCTTGAAAAGTTCTATATATTTTGTGAAAATGGTTGAAAACGAAAGACGAGAGAGGGTGTAATAAGTATTTTGTGAAAAGCATTTTATGTTTTGCTTTCTTTTCATTCTCTCCCAAATAACTAAACACCTAATTAAAATACTATAGCATATGCTACCTTATTTCTCACATAAATTATAATAGCTTCTCATAGTTCCTCGGGTTATTGAATGAATGAAATAACAAAACAAAAGTGTAGGTATTTTTATTTCAACATAAAAACTTTCTATTTCATACTCTCTTGAATAAACCTTTATTGTTTAGCAAAATAAATATAAAAATACTTAATAAATATTATAATAACCACACTGCCATAATAATAAACAATAAGTAGTCTTTTTGACCCACCTCTTTGGAGTTAGGAGTTGACAATTTGGAGTTTTAAATAAGAGAAATATTTTAATTACAAATAGATTATACGAAAGTAATCAGATAAATTATCGTATTTTTATATGATTTATTAAATTATAAAATTATTTTTATTATAAAATAGATCTAATAAATTAAATAAGATTACGTCAATTTGTAGCTGTGGCAGCACTTTTTAAACAATACAAATACGTTTTAAGTAATCAAGTTTTTAGGTATTAAATTGAGCAATGAAAAAATCAGTAATATCTCTAAATTAAATAAAAATCAGTAAGATAAAAAAAACTCCCGCCAAATTGTGAACCCCACTTCCCTCCACACCCACTACCGGCTGCAGCATGTAATCCCGCACTTCGTCCTCGAAACAAACCCACCTCGGTCCTCGAAGCTGTATATAAAACTCAAAAGCCATTTTCCGTTCAAAGCTATTCCGGACTCTTCCACTCTTCGATGAGTGACATCCAATCCCGGCTTAGGATCCATTCTCATCCGAAAGCAGCGGAGTCCTGTTCCGGTTCCAGACGATGAGCGCGGTGAACCTCACAAACGTCGCCGTTTTGGACAACCCAGCCGCGTTCCTCAACCCCTTCCAGTTTGAGATCTCCTACGAGTGCTTGGCCCCCCTCAAAGACGGTAATCTTAATATGAGGAACATCATTTATGATTCATGTTTAGTGATTCGTACACTCGAGCTTCATTTAGGGTTTATGGAAATTATGAACATTAGTTGGTTCCTCTGGTGGTGAATCCGCAGATATTTACTTCTTTTGTTCTTCTACAGATTTTCATTAGAGTAATGACCGAGCTAATCGTTGAACTTATTCATACTTCAATTAAAGTAGTGGGCAACAAACTGTTGTCCTGTTTGATCTGAAGTGTTTGGCATTTTCGTAATGAGGTCCTCAAAAAATTTAAAGATTCGGAATTTAGAGTGTCGATAGAACAGATTTGACCGGAGAGTTGGGAAACTGACATTACTGACACAAATAATTTTATGGTGAAAATTTAATAGTTTTTAAAATAGAATTCCCGATATATATCTGTTTGATCCGGAAGTGTAACACCTTGTACATTGATTATACAAATAACTCAGTAGGTTATAAAGGGAGTCACAGGTGCTAACTTTAACATAGACTACTTATTAGGTAAAATCTTACGCGATTTTAGAGAGGTTTTAAAAAACCCAGTTTTTTTGGGGTTACAAGGTAAATGTGACTAACGTTTTCTTTTTGAGTTGTTACATATGGATTGGAAAGTTGGAACTTTTTCTAGAATCTGTAGTGCATTGGAATGTTTTTAAGTGGTAGTAAAGCTGGAGTTCAAAATTTAAATTATGAGGGTTGGAATTTGCAAAAGGAAAATCCATTGCTGTGTACCTTTGAGTCACGATTAGGATTGTAGTTGATATAGTCTACAAGTAGTATTTACTTTTAAACAACTTGTCACTTAAAACTTTAGACTTTCTAAATTTAGGATGAAGTGCTCAATGGGAAGAGAGAGGTAAAAAATGACGGTGATTTAAGTAGTACTGTATTGAAATTAATGCTTTGAGATATGCCAATATGGATGAGATGAGAAAGGACCTAATGTTATGAAACACTGGAGCCTACTGACCTTTTGATCAATTCCTTGCCATCTTTTTCTCTCCCCCCACTCTTCCTTTGAGGCCGGAGCATAATCATACTAACCAGAAGTGGTCATCTTTCTCTCTGAACCATATGTATTTCTCTAAGTTATAGAACTTTGTATTTTTCTTTACTGGTTTGTTGTGAGGCCTCTACAAATTAAGGATTGTTCATTTGAGTTCCATTTTTCCTATAGTTTCCGTGTCATAACTCTGTAAAACTTTTCAGATTTGGAATGGAAACTCATATATGTGGGATCTGCCGAGGATGAGACTTATGACCAGCTTCTTGAAAGTGTGCTTGTTGGGCCTGTCAACATTGGCAATTACCGATTTGTCCTTCAGGTTATTTTTCATTACTGCTTGGCATTTGAGTGCCAATTTGCTTATGAAAATAGTTCTGAATTATTTATCGTTCAACCCCTGGCAGGCAGACCCTCCAGACCCATCAAAAATCCGCGATGAAGATATCATTGGTGTCACGGTACTACTATTGACATGTTCTTATCTGGGACAAGAATTTGTTCGAGTTGGATACTATGTAAACAACGATTATGATGATGAACAATTAAGGGAGGAACCTCCACCAAAGCTGTTGATCGATAGGGTGCAAAGAAATATTTTGGCTGACAAGCCCAGGGTCACAAAGTTCCCAATCAATTTTCATCCTCAGAACAACGAGCATGGTGAAGAACCCCCACCTTTACCAGAACATGCCATTGAAACCATTGAGAATGGAGAGGAACCACCACCCCCTTCTCCTGATCATCCTTCCAGCGATCAGTAGTTGTAAGTTGAACTTGCTGCCTAACACAATGGGACATTCCTACTTCAAATATTAACATACTGATCATTTTTTGTGAAATTGATTTTGCTAATATTGAAAATCTCCATATGTATTGTGAAGTGTCAGTTGGAATCATTAGTACCATTTTTGTGTTTGTGTTGCTACAATATGGTATATGGTGCTTCATGCCTCTGAAATTTTGAAATCAACTTTTTTATTCTCAAGTAATTCATTGCTTTCTCCGTAGTTCCAATTCTATTGAGAAAACATCAAAGCTGTATTTTCTGTTTCCATTTAGTGTAAATCAAAGAGTATTTTAGTCATTTCATATACTATTGACAAGTGAAATGATCAAAATAACCCATGTTTTATAAGTTATAACGGAAGCAGAAATGCTACCTTATAGTTGAGAAAAAGAGTGACGTTAAAAGTGCTACAATTTATCATAGATATGTCACCAATCACATAGCTGCCAACTTAATTCATAATACTTTTGTCAGTTCAGAATGTTCTAAAGAAATAAGTTGCAGGCGTCCCAGTCTTTCAGCAAGTAAGAGATCTTGATTTAAAATCTTTGGCCTGTCTATATAAATATTTCTTATTCCATCGTTGGCTAGAGATAAAACTTACAATATAATAGGCAACATAAACTTAACTTCGCATTGCACGCATTGAGGTTGGAATAGAGCCTCAAGTGGCTTGTTTTGGAAAATACTCACGTCTTCACGTGATTTATTAACTCTCTAGGTTTAGGTGCGTATCCAAATCATTCTGCAGGACCATTTGTAACCCTTGTCCCTTGTGTCAAATACTGGCATTTATTTTTTAGGTTATCAAGATTGCATTAAACTTATAAAACAGATACAAAAGGAGGGTGTCAAGCTTCAACAAACATTAAAAACAAAATCTCCAACAAACATGAAGAAGTAAAAACAAACAATGCAGTGCATAAAAGAAAATCCAAGTTGGAGAAGTAAACACACTCTTTCCGAGCATTTAAAATAAATCCTGATAAAGTGATGCATACACTTCTGAAAGCTTTTAGCCTTTTCCACCTGGGAATTATGTAGGAACAATTTCCTTTTCTGTTTGGCATTGGTTTTACACGGTTGGCTCAATTTGTTTTCTTGGTTTGCTGTGAAAACCAAATCTATGTTTCTGTGTCAATAATTATGCCACTTTTCTGAACACCGCGCACAGCTTTTATTGCCTGAAGAAAGAAAGAAAGAAAAGACATTATTTAAAAAATCATATTTGTAAAACAAAACCCAATTCTGGTAGCAGTGATTATTAATTTATGCCTTAGAAGCCAGAAGACATGGACTTTGGAGACTATAGCCTTTTCTTGGAGTCTTTGTATGTCAGTATCATATTGAAGTTTACAATTTGGCAGCAGAAATTTTTGACTGATGGGTTTTACAGCTTTAAGCTTGAACTGCACTCCTCTAACCCTTAGTTACGCCATCTGTGTAACTAATGGTTCCCAATTTTTGTACCTTTAGCTAAAGTGCCCCCAGTGGGGTGAAATTTCTGATTAACTCTTAATGTCCCTATTAGTTATATCCAAGTTAAGGTCCTACATTGATGAGATCATACCTCTATATTCCAATCTGTGTATAGGTTTACTGTAATTAGTGCAATAACTTGAACAGAAAGTGCTGATATGATTCCCATCCAAAGCCCCTGCTTAAAACCAATTTCAGAACTTAAAAACCGACATGAGAGAGAGAGAGAGAGAGAGAGAGAGAGAGATGCACCATCCCTCCAAGATGGAAGACAAAAGCAAAGAGCACAGCAGAAGGAATTCCCACAACATAGTAAGCGCCAAGATTTATAACTGCGCAGAGATTTTGCCACCCACATCCTCTAGCAGCCCCTAGATAGCCAAACAGCAGTAATAATAAAGCGCTTAAACTAAGCAAGAAAATCAATCATTGATTATTGAACATTTGAACTTACTACTTGTGATAGAATTTAAGACCTGAGAGGACACATTGGAATCCATCCAAGAAGTCTGATAGTGCAAGCAATGGCATCATTTTAGCAACATATCTGACCACTTCTACTTCATTGCTGTAGAGCTTTCCCCAAACATTGCGCATCAAAATTGTAGTAATTCCTACGATTGCACCCTCTGAGATGGACACTATGATCATGACCGAAAGAGCCAAGCGCGCACCATGTGGGCGCCCAGCACCCAGTTCATTTGACACTCTTGTACTATAAGAAGAATCTCTTAGTTTTTGGGAGCAGTTCATTGAGTTTGGAATTGACAATGGTACTGGTGTGAAGAGAACTGAAGCATATTGTGTGACTAACCTTATAGTACCGCCTAGACCAACAGAGATCATGTAAACCATCCAACATGTGTTAAGACTGTAGAGTTGAAAAAATTACAGAACTAAGGAACTTCATCGTTAGTAGCAAAATTGTAGTCTGTGATCCCGACTTACAGTAACATTGATGCTTAGCTTTTCATAAATTAGGAATACGATAAGGAATACCTTATTGATAACACTGATGTCTCTAGTTTTGGATTTGGGAGAAGACCGGATAAGAGAACAACCATTTCGAAGGACCAATACTCGAAGCTGTCAATAAAAATTTTTCATGTTGTTATAAACAAAACTATTCTAAAGGCTTTAACAGAGTGGCTTTGAGATGAAGTAAATAGCACTTACCATATCATGATTGCTGATGAAACAGCTAGCTTTATAAAGCTGAGAAGATCATGCAAGGCTTCTTCTGAAAACCCAGTCCAAGTTTTCGCGCAAGCTGGAGAAAATTTTACATAAATTGCCAGCAAAAGTACGTTAACCCAATTGGAAATACTAATTGCCAGGGCAGCTCCTTTGATCCCAAATCCAATTTTGAACACAAGAACCCAACAAACAGGAACATGTAGCAAAGCCGTGATTCCAGAGCTTATCAACATAGGAATAACATTGTTCTGGGTTTGTAAAAATCTGTTTAGGCATTGAAGGAGGCCGAAGGCAAAAAGGCTTGGGATCATCCAGCGATTGAAAACTCCGGCTTCAGTAGATATTTCATGGTCTTGGCCTAGAGCTATGAGAATGGTGCTTGTGTAGTACCAAATTAGTGCTAGAGGAATGCTTAAGGCTAGGAGGGTTAGCATTGCTCGCTGCGTGTGAACACCTAGCATGTGGTACTGTTTCGCTCCATAGGCTTGTCCGCATAGCGTCTCTAATGCGCTTCCCATCCCTAGCTACAAGACATGTTTGAAACAGAGGAAATTTAAGCTAATTTAATTGAGATGACACCTTGCCCCAAAAATGCTGCTTCATGTGGAAGGGTTAAGAGGAATGTGGATGATGAGCGTAGAAGGAAATGTTTTTTCAAGGTCATTTAATATTTTATCATTATTTTTTCACTATTATTAACAGATCATCTAACATCACCTCACTACCCAAACATAGTCCTAGTCTTCTAGATAATGACATAGCATAATTTTTTAAGAAAACATATATACCAAACTCATCTTTGATGGAAAGTCTTGATTTTCCTGAATTTGTGATGATTTTCAAACATTGAACACTGGTTAAGCTTTCCATGAATTCTATATACAAAGATTACAGTTTACCAAAAAGAAAAAGAAAAATATTAGTCTGCAGTGTAGGAGAAAGAAGAAGATGATCAGAAGGCTGTTGTTACCAGAACAGTGAAGCCAGTAACTGAAGCAAAGGAAGACCCTATGGAGGCACCGGAAAGAGGAAGCTCTCCAAGATGACCGTTGAACATTATCGATGTCACTTGTAAGCTGTACTGCAACATACTAACTGCTATTAAAGGCACTGCTAACCGCACTTGTATTTTTGCTTCTTCCACATAATTTCCTATCCAACAATCTTCTTCTCCTTCATCATGCCTTCTTTCTTGGATCGTAATCGTCAGATGAGACTCAAGACCTGAACTTTCTCCTTGTTTCATCCTCGATTTCTGTACCCAATGCGAGAAAGAGGACGAAGGAGGAAGCATCGTTATTTTACAATCTCAACCATATTATTCTATTCATTATAGAAACAAACTACGTTTTATACGGACGAATAATGACAACATGCATGCAATCAATCAAAAAGTGCATGTACGTGACTGTTAAAAATATAGGAAAAGATTGTTTGATAATAAAATCTTAATAAAAAAAATTTACAACTGACATATAATATATTAAGGAAATCATGAGCAACTTGTATTATTACAGAATTGCGGTCGAATACTAAATTGTATTATCAGAATCTCAAATTTTTCTGTCTTTTTTTGCTACTACAGATAAAATATATATATATATATATTTGCAGTTGTAGGATGTATAAATTATAATATATACATCTAATATGATAAAAAAAAAAGTGTATAAATCTAATATATACATAAAAAAATTATTATTTTTTAATATGAACCTTATTTTTTTTTAAAAATGAAGTATACATGTCATAATAAGAAAGGAAAATAATTTATACACAACATATTCTATAACATATTGCACAATAATATGTTAAAATGAAGAGTATTTTTGTAAAATATCTTTTAAAAATAATAACATTTTATAAAAATATTTTTATTTTATAATATTATTATATAATATATACTACAATGTATTACGTGGGTACTGTTTTAATACGACAGGATATGAGACAGCCAAGGCGGCTATCTTTAATATCATTGATGAGTACAAACGATTGATGAATTTAAATAATATCTGTCACGAACAGCCAATTAACAGCAATCACTGCACTGTGACGCCTATGGCTATATTATTATTATTATTATTATTATAATTATTATTATTATTATTATTATATATATTCATGTTGCCAAAATGTAATCAACGAACTTGCATCATCATCATTCCCAAGAGAATACAGGTCTGATTGTTTGCTTACAATCGTAAAACTAATTTATCTTTCTGGGGAAAGCAAGTTCAATATTATAAGAATAGGCCAGGTTTCTTTTCAGTAAGCACTCGCTTTCTTTTCTTTGGCGTTTTGCACATAAAAATGCACTTGCTCGTAGATGCACGCACTCACCATTCTTCAGTCTAAACCATAAATTAAGGAGTAGGTGAAGTTGTTTTTGTTTTGTTAATAAGGTCAAGAGAATATGCAACTATCTATATGGCTAGTGCACAAGTAAGTATCATTGATGTGAAATCTTGATAGAAAGGGATACAATTGATTATTGAATTTATATCTTAAGACACTCGTTCGTGTATGATAAGGTGCGGTTTGAATAATGAAATGAGATGAGATTGTTTTAGATGAAAGTTGAATAAAATATTATTATAATATTATTTTTTTAATATTATTATTGTTTTGAGATTTGAAAAAATTAAGTTGTTTATTATATTTTATGTGAGAATTTAAAAACTTTATAATGATGAGATGAGATGAGATGAAATACTTTCACTATTTAAATGAGATAAGAGTCATAAACACTTGGTAAAACAAATCTCCAATTGCATCTCAAATAATTGAAAGGATAATTAAGAAACAATTAAATTTCCCAATCTAAGGCGCCTAGACCCAATTAAATTCTCTAATCCGATGATTATTCAAATTAAAAACATACAAATTATAAGGCCTTAAGCGCGGTTATTTTAAATAATTATACAGACGTAAAGAGATTATATAAAAATAAATTTATAAATTTACTTAATTTTATAAGATTTTATTAAATTTATTTTATAATAAAAATAATTTTATAATTTCACATGATATATTATATGGAGTGATGTGTTAAATTTTATATAATTTATTTATGGTTAAAATATATTTCTTACTTTTAGATGATTATACCTTTGTGCATGTCATTTTGAGAAGACAAAAGATACTCGTTTATGGCCTACCAAGCACCAATGGTCCAATAGTGTCATTTCTCGGTTTATGGCCAAAATTTCTCGTGTATTTATATAGCTCATGGAATGCCAAAAGTTAGGAAAGCTCTTTACGTCTCTCTCTCTCTCTGAAATTGCAAAATTTGAGCGAGTGTTTTGGCTTAGAACCCTGACTTCCATGGGAGACACTGAGAAGAACATGGAAGAGAGTCTATTACAAAAGGGAAGAGAAGATAAAAGAAGCGAGACTTCATCAATAACATGGGGTCTGTTCACTGGGGAGCTAAAGAGGTTGAGTTTCTTGGCTGGTCCTATGGTGGCGGTGACTCTATCACAGTACCTGTTGCAGGTCATTTCCATGATGATGGTTGGTCATCTGGGTGAACTTGCTCTCTCTAGCACTGCGATTGCCATCTCTCTTTCTGGGGTCACCGGCTTCAGTCTTCTTGTAAGCCTTCGTCATCATCTCTCTTTTTGAAAAAAGGCATGCATTTATTGGCGACTATCAATGATTCAATATACCGAAGAAAAGTCTTTTCTCGCCCAAAAAAAGAAAAAAAAAAAAGAAAAAACAAATTGGTGACTAATAAAAGGTCTTTTCTCCAAGAGAAAAACAAATTAGAATCAGAAAATTAAAATGGTTTTCGTGCTCTTCTCGCGTCCATTTTTTTCTTGAAAGGCGACCATTTTTCTTTAAAGTGAGATTAGCATTAAAAAACCTTTTTAAAAAGAAGAAGATTGAGCAACAATTTAAGATATGCAAGAAAGAAAATAAAGGGTAGCTGGAGCTGAGGTCATACTGACTTGGGCAGCCTGGTAGTATTTTATTATAGGCTTTCCGTATCATAACATGTATGTAGCCAATTTCTCACAATACACTATACTAACTCTTCTCTGTTTACCAAGCTGTATTTGAGCAAACTTCACCAAATTACAGTGGCAATTTAGCTTGATGAGTGAAGAAATTCTGGCCATTGAGCAGATACAGGCTTGGAATTTGTTACGTTTTGCATTGTGAATTGGTTATTACGTTTGGTAGCAAATAATGAAAATGAAACGAGGAAAGAATTTTAAGAGTGTCATCTTACAAAATGCCTCAACGGTCGTACAAGAAAATAGTTTACAGAAACTATAAGTTATTATGAGAGAATGCAGAAGGAACATTCTAGTCGTGATATTACAATTACTTATAGTTTACAGAAACTACATGTTATGATAAGAGAATGCAAAAGTGTAATACTCGTGTGACACCTCTGACGTGACCAACAGTTAAGCCAATCATATGGTTGATGCGACCGACATCA
This sequence comes from Pterocarya stenoptera, assembly GCA_003123785.1. Lineage (NCBI taxonomy): Eukaryota > Viridiplantae > Streptophyta > Magnoliopsida > Fagales > Juglandaceae > Pterocarya > Pterocarya stenoptera. Next base: position 10,870 of record QEOT01123031.1, read on the forward strand.
ATGTCTGCAATGTTATTTATATTTTGTGCGTGTTACACTTTGGGTGTTACACATGGTACGAATCAGTGCACAATCTTCCGGAAAACACTTGAAAACCTTAAGCACAAAGTGAAGGCACGAAATAGCTTACTGTATCTCATGAAGGCCTGTAATAATATGCAGGAAGAAATAATGTGCTCTTCAAGTATTTCTGAAGAAGTTACTATAGGAAAGTTCTACACATTTTTATATACTTTTTATATTTTTTGGCAAAAGGGTTTCTGGTGATCGGTTAAGGTTCTTATAATAAATTTTAAGGTATGTCAATTCGTAGGGGAGCTCTTAAACAAGGCGATGCAAAATGCAGTAAAGAGCCTTTTCTACTCAACTGATAACAAAAGGAGGAAAATGGTCCATTAGTAGCTCCTACATCTTTTGCAGGTATTGACATAATTGGTTTTAATATCTGTACAGATTTAGTAGGAGACCTAACTATAGTCCTTGCAAAATTTCACAGCAAAATTTAGTAACAACAACCTGTGAAGTTATCATGGTTCCAAGGCCCCGTTAACCCTTCAGTTATATAATAACAACCTGTGAAGTCAAAGCTTTGTTACTTTGTACATTCAAAACAATTTTCCCTTTTGCTCTTTTTCCTGTATCTTGGAAAAAAATATTGGCACTCATTAAGAATGGTCCTTCATATTTGGTTTCCCTAGAAGTGGATTTTTAAAAGTAAGGTGCTGCCTAAAATTGCTTTCTTTGGTTGGACTACATCTCTTGGAAAAATTTTGATTATGGACAACTTGAGAAAGTGTGGACTCATTGTGATGGATTGGTGCTACATGTGTATGAAGAGTGGTGAATCTGTGGATTATCTTTTACTTCACTGTTGGTGGCAAGAGTGTTATGGGCTGAGATCTTTAACAGGACTAGACTTGCATTGATGATGCCTGGGAGGGCTGTGGACTTGTTTGCTTGTTCGAAAGGGTTTCAGGGCAATTCCCAAATTGCTGATGTATGGAGAATGATTCCCTTATGTCCCATGTGGTGTATTTGGCTTGAAAGTAATGGCCAGAGCTTTGAACGATTAGCTTGTCAATGGCATTTCTCTAATATAGCTTTGAAAGTTACCTCTTTTATCATGCATATGCCCTTTCACCAATACATTGCACCCAGAGATGCATTAATAATTAAACCCAGGAAAGCTCTACTCTGAATGCACCTCTGACTGCAGCTGATCAATGTGTTGGGTCAGTTTAGTACCAAACTTTCTGCTATGGTGCTGCCATGATATAGCTTGGCTTGCCTGTACGAATACTAGTATAGAAAAGCATATGCTTACCAAATGGATGAAGTTTTACAATAGAAGTTTACTTTGAAATATTACTGACATATATGGGTTTCATCAGGTTAATGCTTGTAGAAAATATGGATGAAATCATGCCTAGATTCTTAGACTGTGAGTCAAATGTTCTTAAGAAGATGTCAAATTGAATTTTGGGACCTAGTTATATGAATAGAGTTCTGTTTCAAACAACTAAGTGGATTTGTACTTTGTATTCTGTAAACAGTTAGGAATGGCAAGTGCATTGGAAACTTTATGTGGGCAAGCTTATGGAGCTCAGCAGTATCGGAAGCTTGGAGTTCAAACTTACACTGCTATATTTTCTCTGATCTTAGTCTGTTTTCCCGTGTCTTTGATATGGATCTATATTGGGAAGTTTCTAACTTTGATAGGCCAAGACCCTCTAATTTCACACGAAGCTGGTAAATTCACAATCTGGCTTGTTCCTGCGCTCTTTGCATATGCAACACTTCAGCCACTTGTTAGATACTTTCAGACACAAAGTCTTGTCATGCCAATGCTTATCAGCTCTCTAGCCATTCTTTCTTTTCACATACCTTTATGTTGGGCTTTAGTATTCAAGTCTGGGCTGGGAAACATCGGAGCAGCATTAGCTATTAGCATTTCATATTGGTTAAATGTGATTTTGCTTGGATTATACATGAAGTACTCTTCTACCTGCGCAAAGACTCGCGTTCCAATTTCTATGGAGCTGTTCCAAGGAATTGGGGAGTTCTTTCAATTTGCTATCCCTTCTGCTATAATGATTTGGTAATTGCTGTCACTTTCTCTTGTTGACATGTGGAGTTTGTATGTTTTTCTGTAATATCTCATTCTTCTCTGATGTGTTTATTCCTTTTAATAATGCAGCCTTGAGTGGTGGTCATTTGAGCTTCTTATTTTATTGTCCGGGCTTTTACCCAATCCACAGCTAGAAACTTCAGTGCTTTCTATATGGTAAATTTTCTTGTAGTATTTCAGATCAAGAAAACTTTGGATCTTCTAAAACTTTCTCATCTTTATGCACTATAATATGCGTTCCTCAAAAGATTCTAACCTCACTTCAACATTGGGTAATGATCCTTATTATCAACTTCTCTGTACAGTCTCACAACCATCGCAACACTCTATACGATACCATACGGACTTGGTGCTGCAGCAAGGTTTGTTTGTTTTTTTTCAGCAAGGTTTGTTCAATTGAACATATCCACAGACAAAGATATAGACACGCTGTACACACATATATGTAAAAGACATTATTGCTACATTTTACAGGTGTCTACTGTAGTCTAAACTGCACATCTCTAAAAATTGTCTCCTTTTTTGTTTAGTACTAGAGTTTCAAATGAATTAGGAGCAGGGAACCCACAAGCTGCTCGTGTAGCTCTCTTTGCTGTGTTGTTTCTTACAGTCACAGAGACAAGTATAGTGAGCACAATCCTTTTTGCTAGCCGGCATGTTTTTGGTTACACTTTTAGCAATGAGAAGGAAGTTGTGGACTACGTAACAACCATGGCTCCTCTTGTTTCTGTATCAATTATACTTGACAGCTTACAAGGGATTCTTTCAGGTAGAAAATCTTTGTTTTTGTCAGCTGAGCCTTTTTTAAGTTTTACAGAATTATGTTAAGAGTTCATTAAATCAGGTGTTGCTAGAGGATCTGGGTGGCAGCATATAGGGGCTTATGTCAACCTGGGAGCATTCTATCTTTGTGGAATTCCAGCTGCTGCAGTACTTGGTTTCTGGGCGCAGTATAGAGGAAGGGGCCTTTGGATTGGAGTACAAGCTGGTGCTTTTGTTCAGACTGTTTTGCTCTCTATTGTAACAAGTTACACAAACTGGGAAAAACAGGTATGTCCTTCACTTTTTCTGTCTCGACGCGTTTGATAGATTCCCATATGCTCTGGTCTGCTGTGAAGATGCTTGGGGGGAAAGTGAGGAAAAATTGGCAGTGTTTTGAAACCCCCTGTATTCCTAAGATGCTTTTTAAATTCTCAAATTTGCTTCTTTTCTTCCATATCTTGGTATGATCAGTTCCTCTATATTCTAGTCAATTCACGAGAGCACCTCTTGAGATAAAGGGTATTAAGGACATTCTCACTGGGACAATTGGCCTATGAACTCTATTGTAATGGTTAATAACAACTTCGCTATCTGCTAAGTTTTTCTGCCTTTTTCATGGGTTATTGGGTTCTTGATATTTCAGGCTAGCAAGGCAAGGGAGAGGATATTTGCAGGGAGACTTCCCAAAGATAATGATACAAGTCAGCAGGGAATTTTGGTCAGCTAAAGTTTCTTCTTATTGAACTTGTAAGGAGAAACATTGCTTATGAATGAGCTTATCAGCTTAATAGCCCTTTTTCGTCTTTGTCTTTGTTTCTTTTGGCCCCAAATCACTCTAAATGATATCTCTGTAACAAATTTGAACTTGGTTCAGATTCAAAAGGACCCTAAATGAGAATTGGCATAGCCAAATGGGCAATATAATTTCCTTGCCAAAAACATGTACAGGAATGCTGCATGCAAATAATGTCCAACCATTTCTCATGTTAACAACCCACTTTGGGGACTTCATGGGGAACTAGATTAATAGCCTTTCTCCAAAATAAGCAGTCAGAGATGCCTGGGAGTACTCAAAAGTGAGAACTTGAATTCTTTACTTTCATAAAGCCTAGGCTCTAAAACTGCATTAAGCAAGGTTTTTGTTTCTCTGTTGATCTTCCTACGAGCTTGAATAAATCTGTTTCTATATTTATCTGGTGTTCATGGCAATGCAGCTTGGCTAAACCAACTTGGTCTGGTTTTAGAGCTGTGCCATGCATGTAGTAGTGTTAATATGTGACATGACTCGTGAACCCCATCAGACAGTACAAGAATGGTGGAATTCATCTCATTTCTTTTCCTTGTAATATAGTGCCTATATATACACGAAGGAAAAGAATAAAAAAGGAATAAAATTTGTTACAACAGAAAAATATTTCCTCTACGGTTCTTTTCTAGACTGCACTCTAGTTGTTTGTGAATTTTTCTCCTCTGGTATGGCTGATTGTGAAACAGAGTTATATAGCTTAATACGCCCCCTCGAGTCCAAAGGTGTATCTGCAACACTGAGACTCAACTTGAAATGAAGAAACTTGTTAGCTACAAGTGGTTTTGTCAATACATCAACAATTTGATCTTTTGAACTAATAAAGGAAACTTTGAGGGTGTTGGCAGCCATTATATCGTGAACAAAATGATAATCAATGTCCATATGTTTTGTTCTTAAATGATATACTGGATTGGTCGAGATACATGGCTCCAAGATTATCACACCACTGAGTAGGTGCTTGAGACAAAGAGACACCAAGTTCATAAAGCACAGTTTACAACCAAATAACTTCAGCTGCAGATGAAGCAATTGATTTATACTTTGCTTCAGTTGAGGATCTAGCAATTGTTTTTTGCTTTTTAGAACTCCAAGAGATGAGATGTTTGCCTATATAAATGCAAAAACCACCGGTTGATCTACGGTCATCAGGACACCCACCCCAATCGGCATATGAGTAAGCTTGATGATTAATACTAAACTTTGATGCAAAAAATAGTCCATCATTGATAGTGGATTTTAAGTATCTCAGAATACGCTTCATAGCACTCCAATGGGGTAATTTTGGAGAATGCATTAATTGACAAACCTTGTTAATAAAGAATGATATATCGGCCTATCGGGTCTAGTGATGGAGAGATACTCTAAACCACCTACAATGCTACGATATAAGTCAAGGGCATCAAGTTTGGACAATTTTAAAGAGACAGCCATGGGGGATGACATAGGTTTTGCATTAAGCATGTGACTGTGCAAGTAGATGTTTGATATACTTTCTCTAAGACAAAACAATACCATCGGTAGTGTAATCAACCTCAATGCCAAGAAAGTAAGATAAGGGACCTTATTTGCTTTACTTACTCGAGTTGGTTCATAATTCATTTGAATGGAAATTCAAAAGTATTAGCTTTCCCAACCAATTCATGAAGGGATTGGTTGGTATGTTAGAACCATTCTGATTTATTTGATTAAGATGTTCGATTTAAGTAGTTAGTTATGATGGGCTTTCTTTCAAGATACTTTTGAATTTAATCATACTATGCTGTATTTATGATGGGGAGCATTGAGGCATGATTTCAGTTGATTTGGTGCTTAGTTCTGAATTCTTATTGTGTGGCACTTTGACTTACACCCCTGTTTCATTGTTCCTTCAGTTTTTCCCCAAGAAATGAGGTACTCCAAGAAAGAATGATGTGTTGCACAATGGAGGAAAAGCTAGATTGGTGCTAAAAGTATGCACATGGGAGGAAACAAGAAAATGAGACTACTTAGATTAGAATCTTGGATTTTGGAATATTGGATTTTGGAATAAATATTATGAGACTACTTAGGTTGTAATAAGCTGCTTTGTAATGTTGTATCCAATTGGAATGAATATTATGACTCAATATTTTATTGGATGACTTAATCCAAGGATGATTATTTGATAGCAGTGTAAAGAGTCTTCCACAACCCACATACTTCTTGGTTTTTTTAATACAAAATCGCAGTTCTTTTGAAGTTCAAGGCCATGTATATTTTTTCTGTACGATGAGTGCTAATATGACAAGTGTATGTTAAATTTTCTCAGATGTAAGCGTGAGGAAATCAAAATCCAGGCATGGGAAAGTCAGCAAAAGGCAAAATTAGAAGCCGAGATATGGAGAATAAAGCTCGCATGCATGAAATTAAAACTTCATCATGTATTACCCATCTGAGTGATTAATAATGTCTAGATCGGTTGCTTAGTTATTGAAAATAATTAAAATGACTCCACCAGCTTTTCATGATCAATGCATTTCTCATCACAATTAAATAAGCTTGCATCACCAATGACATCAATATTTATTATAATTGAACACCAAGTTCTACTTGAACAAAGAGCAGGTATACATCACTCTCCCTTTCCCTCTCTCAAACAAACAGTACCACAACATGCATAAGCACATCATAATAGAAAGATTTACATATGATGATACTCTCAATCCATCTCCACATTCATTCATTTTTTGAGATGAGGGAAGCAAGTATAAACATCAGATTTGGGGTGCTTTCCTTCCGCATGCTCCCTGCACTTCACCTCTGTAGTGGTGCGCATAAATGTCTGCATGCACACCTTGCACTGCATTGAATATTCACCAAAAACAAAATTAACTAACCAACAATTCAATTTTTTTTTTCCAGTAAATACAATTTTATTCATACTCTTGATCCATAATTTGATTTAGATGCAGAAACACAAATTATACATGATTTGAAACCATGGACCTCGCGAAAGGGATGTAGCTCAAGCCATACCTGCCATTCACAGACCAAGAAACTGGAAATTAAATCCCCATACAGCACGAAATGCGCAGAATCAGTTGAATTTTTTTTATACAAGTGCTATCAAAAAGTAGCAACGGGTAAATTTAAAATTTTTTCAATAGAAACAGTTGAAAATCGAAATCAAACAACAAAATGATCCTTTTTTATACCATCTTCCACAGGCACACTAATAAGATTTTATAGACACCATCTACCGCCATTGCTTTGTAGGAAAAATCAATCCAATATAACATGGACGTACAAGCCAGTAACAAACAATGTCATCATCACAGTCTCGCTCTCATGAGCTTCGCAGGCACTAAATTCATACAATATCTACATTAAAAATGAATGTGAATTTTGTACTATCTTGGATATTAGATCCACTTCATTATTTAACCAAATATACGAAACTTCAAAACAGTATAAACTTGCTTCATAATACATGAACGAATATCACATAAAAAAAAATACTACTAAATCAAAAGAAGTTGTTAGGATCACCTGCAGAAGACATCGAAATCGCATCCCGAACTCGAAATCGCAGTACAGAGGAGTTAGGGGCTTCGAGGGGGAGAACCGAAGTCGAAATCGCAGTTTGGGGATTCGGGAACTCGAAACCACAGCAGAAATTGTAGCAAACCAGGCTGGGGTTTGGGGGAAGAGAGGGAATCTCGCAGCAGAGGGGTTTGGGCAGGGGGAGAGGGGCTCAGGATTGGGGTAGGTGTAGGACCGGTTCACAAGAAAGGAGGTTGAAGACAAGGGCGCCTAGGTTTTGCACGGGAAAGAAGGTTGAAGACGAAGCCTGCGTGCTTGGGGTTGGGGTGAGGTTGAAGACGAAGCCTCTGAGGTGGGGAACAGACGAAGGCGCCTGGGTTTTGTGGGTTTTGCACGGGGTGAGGTTGAAGCCGAAGCCTCTGAGGTATGGGACGGACGAAGGCGCAAAGGAAGGAAAAATATTTAGAAGGAATTTCGAATGAGAGAGGAGCCGTGTGATGGGGTCGAGCGGGAATGGTGCCACGTTAGGTGTGCAAACGGCTGATGTCGCACAGTGGCGAATGCCAAGTTTTATAGTTAAAAAAAAAAAATTAATATTCGCATCCATAACTATTCCAACACACAATGCACACTGTTATAAAAGACTAAAATATCTTCGACAATAAAATCAGATTTTCTTTCCTTTTCACGTTTCAAATTTTGAATTTGAAACAGATGAGAGAGATGATGAGAAGCGAGAGAGACGATGAGAGAAAGGGAGAGACTGAGAATGAGAGGATGAGAGACATAGAGTCGAGGATGGAGAGAGAGACGGTGAGGGATGAGAGAGAGCGTCGAGGAGAGAGAGACCGAGAGGATGAGCGAGAGACGGTGAGGGATGAGAGAGAGCGTCGATGAGAGAGAGAGAGAGAGAGAGAGGATGAGAGAGAGACGGTGAGGAATGAGAGAGAGCGTCGAGAAGAGAGAGAGACCGAGAGGATGAGCGAGAGACGGTGAGAAAGCGTCTAGGAGAGAGAGAGACCGAGAGGATGAGAGAGAGACGGTGAGGGATGAGAGAGAGCGTCGAGGAGAGAGAGAGAGATCGAGAGGATGAGAGAGAGGCGGTGAGGGGGGAGAGAGAGAGCTGATGAGAGAGAGANGCCAGTGGCTGATGCTCATCACTTCTCAAAAAAAAAAAAAACAAATGAAACGTGAGAAAAAAAGAAAGAATTCGGAATTCAATAGAGCAATAGAAAACCCAAAAAGGCTGCTCTGCGTCGTAGTGGTCTTTGGGTCTCTTTGATCATGAATCATGGTATCTGCTCGACTAGTTTGACAGAGAAGAAGTAGATCTCGCCTGAAGCTGCCAAAGCTCCACCCATGTCTTGCTTTCCTCCTTCGACGTCCGAAAAGCAATACCCGATCTCTGTCTCTCTCTCAAGCCCAAATGAGATTCTTTTTTTGTTTTTGTTTTCTCTTCTCTATTTAAAATCTTGGATAAATTATTTACTTATCCTCTAAAAATATTTAGAGGAATATTTTTTGTGTTTGGTTCGCAACCCACTTCAAAGAAAACGTGAGTGTTGAGGATTGTGAGGTTGGCTTTTTTTTTCCCCCTTTGAGCAATTTCACGTTAAAATCAAAATAGAAGAAAACAAAAATGGGTATTAACGAACCCAGATTAAGAGTTTTTAAATACAACAAAATTAATTGTTTATTTATAAAATCATTATTCATTTGCGTCTTTTCTGCAGTCGTTGAGAACTTGAAAGCAACGTTCAAAATTTTCGAATCGATGAACACTGGACATAGTTTAATAACAGGAAATAAATAATGATAGAACTTGTAGAAGAACCTTGACTGCTTTCTTTTCAGATTCTCAGATATTTCTTTTGATTCTTTGAAAAGTTTTAGAAGGTTGATTTTTTACGGTGCTTGGGGAAGATGAAGGACCTTCTGTGCTTGAGGAGCATTTTTGTTTAAAAGTTAGAAATGAGAAGGTTGAAGACGCTGAGAAGAAGATGAAAGAAAGTTAACTGTTTTGGAAAAAATAAAACGGTACCGTTTTATTTAGTGCCCCATGGGACACGATTACACAGTGGTTTCTCCAGTCAGTTACATCTAGCATTTTTCTTTCTACAATTATCAGAGTTTATCACAAATCCAAAGACCCGGTGCTAAGAGTATTGGCAATGGCCTAGCCAAATGCCAATGCCAATCCATAATTTGGCTAGATGTGATAAAATAGCTCTACATTGAACTAGCTAAAAGTCAAATGTTAAGATTTGAGCTACAGTGAATCTGAACTCCTCTTCAAAGATAGCGAATTGCTGTTCACTAGTGAAACTTATATTTTATTATTTCTTCTACTTTCGCTCCTTTTCTCTTTCATCATCTCATTTCCCTCGTATTTCATTTCTTCATCCCGAAACCAACAAACAAACCCCTAGAGCCCATATCTCCTTTCCTTCATCTTCAGAGACTGCAAGCAAATATCAAAAGCTGCGTCTTCTTCAATCTGTGGCTGGAATCTCTCCGTCGGTCCTTCGTCTTCTGAGACCGCAAGCAACTGAGATCAGTTGCGTCTTCTTCAACCACAAGAAAAATCTCTCCGTTGGTCCTTCGTCTTCTGAGACTGCAAGCTACTTCAATAGCTGCATCTTCTTCAACCGCAAGCTGGAATCTCTCCGTCGTGAGTCCACGTAGCCATTGTCTTCGTCTTCCAACCTAAAAGGTAATTTCTCTTCCTTGCTCCTCTCTCCCTCTTCTCTGATTAGATTTCCTCTCCTGCTTCTCTTTCTATTTTCTTCCATTTCCTCTTCATTATAAGCTTGATTTTGGTTTGCAAGGAGCAGTCTGTCACAAAGTTTTCTTGCCGATGAATCATCATCCAAAAGGTTGCACATTTCCTCCACAAACTGAACTTGAAAATCAAGATTTGGGTATTTCCGTGTAACTAATTTTAGATTTCGGTATTTTGGTTTTTGATTTGACTATTTCTCTGTGGTCATGCGAATTTGGACTCAGGAATTATGAACCATTTTTAATCTGTCCATTTGCTTAGATTTTCTTAGTTTTTTGCGTAGTGTGATTTTTTTAGAAATGGTTGTTTGGCTTGATTTGCTGAGAAATGGTTGTTTGGCTTGATTTGCTGAGAAAGGGTACTGAGGTTGTTGCTTTGGAAGTTGTTTGACTTGATTTGCTTGGAATGTAGTAATTAGAGGTTGGGTAACTAGTTGAGAAACTGTAGTAAAAAACCTCTAAATGCATTTGATATATTTGAAGCATTGTCAATCTAATTGCCAATGTATGAGTTTCTAATAAAAAAAACATTAAAAGCAGTATTAGAATTTCAAGGATGAAATCATAAGTTAATGGAAAGTTATTAAAACATCCTTTGTGGACATTTAAAATGTGCAACAGTTTATATATGTCTCATTATATAATAGAGAAAAACATTGCAAGTATATTCAGAATTTTGTTTCCCAGACTTTGTAAGATTTAATTCACTTTCTGCTTACATCCACTCCAAGGAACATCCACGGCAAGCCAAAAATGGTAGTTGAGTATATTTGGTTGCTGTTTTTGTTGGTATGCATTTTATATTATGCTTGATTTGCATTTGTACATTAAAAATTATTTGACTTTAGAATTCTCTCATGATACAACTTAAAATATTGAAGTTTAGAATGAACTTAAGAGAAAAATTTAAAAATTACCACACAAACTTCTGTGGGTATTTGGTGTGAAGCATCTTAGTTGATTGGGCAAGCCTAAAATGGTAGTTAAGTATATTTGGTTGCTGTTTTTGTTGGTTTGCATTTGTATATTATGCATTTTTGGTTTGTATGAATTAAATGTGCACTTTTTGTTTGTATGGATTGAATTTGCATCTATATGGACTGAATGTGTATTTTTTTAGCAAATATTATTAAAATATAAGAAGTGTATTTGTAAGATATTAAAAAAAAATTTGTCAAATATTATTAAAATATTTAATATAATAATATTATTTTTATTTTAAGATAATTAGTCTAATATAGCCAAAAATTAAGATAACTAATTAAAAATTAAAAATATAACTAAAAGGTTAAGATTTTAACCAAATTTTAAACTTGGCAATACTCTAAATAGTAATAATAACTGATAAATTTCTTAAAGCAACAGAACTTCGGTTTCCGAGTCGCCATGGCCGATTTCCTGACCTCTACTCACCGAGCTAAGTGGATCTTCACTACTCAAGAGCTAGTAAGCTTCTTTGGTTACTATTCTTTTTCTGCCCTTATCACTATTCATTTCCCGTTTGGTTGCCCACAAATCGTAGGAAAAGAAACTTAATTGAATGGTAGAAACGAGGAAATATGAAATATTTCCGAGAGAGGGGGAGATGCAAGAGAGAGAAAATGAGAGAGAGGAAAAAAATGTTTCAAGAGAGGGGGAGGGGGCCGCAGACCACTGTGAAAAAGGAATACTTTTTTTTCTTCTAAAATGCATACCACAATGGATAGTTGGCTTCATACGTAGGCACCGGTTTCCCGAGCGTTCTCCGGGACGGTTATACACGGCATTTTCCTTGTTAATAAGGTCAAGAGAATATGCAACTATCTATATGGCTAGTGCACAAGTAAGTATCATTGATGTGAAATCTTGATAGAAAGAGATACAATTGACTATTGAATTTATATCTTAAGACTCTCGTTCGTGTATGGACCATATTCTTTTGTATATTAAATTTAATCAAAACATGATAAAATCATATTTGTACCACCACAGTTTGTCTTTATACACGACAACTAAGAACAAAATCCAAATAATATAAGGTGCGGTTTGGATAATGAAATGAGATGAGATTGTTTTAAACAAAAGTTGAATAAAATATTATTATAATATTATTTTTTAATATTATTATTATTTTAAGATTTGAAAAAATTAAATTATTTATTATATTTTATGTGAGAATTTAAAAAATTTGTAATGACGAAATGATATGAAATACTTTTACTATCTAAATGGGATAAGAGTCCATAAGCTTTTGGTAAAAGAATTCTCCAATTTGCATCTCAAATAATTGAAAGGATAATTAAGAAACAACTAAATTTTCCAATCTAAGGCGCTAGACCCAATTAAATTCTCTAATCCGATGACTATTCAAATTAAAAACATACAAATTATAAGGCTGTAAGCGTTTATTTTGAATAATTGTTATAGACATAAAGAAATTATATAAAAATAAATTTATAAATTGATAAAATTTGTTAAATTTATTTTATAATAAAAATAATTTTATAATTTGACATGATAAATTAAATCACGTAATGAGTTAAATTTTATATAATTTATTTATGGTTAAAATATATTTCTTACTTTTAGATGATTATACCTTTGTATATGTCATTTTGAGAAGACAAAAGATACTCGTTTATGGCCTACCAATCACCAATGGTCCAATGGTGTCATTTCTTGGTTTATGGCCAAAACATTTCTCGTGTATTTATATAGCTCATGGAATGCCAAAAGTTAGGAGAGCTCTTTACGTCTCTCTCTCTCTCTCTCTGAAATTGCAAAATTTGAGCGAGTGTTTTGGCTTAGAACGCTGACTTCCATGGGAGACACTGAGAAGAACATGGAAGAGAGTCTATTAGAAAAAGGAAGAGAAGATAAAAGAAGCGAGACTTCATCAATAACATGGGGTCTGTTCACTGAGGAGCTAAAGAGGTTGGGTTTCTTGGCTGGTCCTATGGTGGCGGTGACTCTATCACAGTACCTGTTGCAGGTTATTTCAATGATGATGGTTGGTCATCTGGGTGAACTTGCTCTCTCTAGCACTGCGATTGCCATCTCTCTTTCTGGGGTCACCGGCTTCAGTTTTCTTGTAAGCCTTCGTCATCATCTCTCTTTTTGAAAAAAGGCATGCATTTATTGGCGACTATCAATGATTCAATATACCGAAGAAAAGTCTTCTCTGGCCCAAAAAAAGAAAAAAAAATGAAAAAACAATTGGTGACTAATAAAAGGTCTTTTCTCCAAGAGAAAACAAATTAGAATCAGAAAATTAAAATGGTTTTCGTGCTCTTCTCGCGTCCATTTTTTTCTTGAAAGGCGTCCATTTTTCTTTAAAGTGAGATTAGCATTAAAAAATCTTTTTAAAAAGAAGAAGATTGGGCAACTATTTAAGATATGCAAGAAAGAAAATAAAGGGTAGCTGGAGCTGAGGTCATACTGACTTGGGCAGCCTGGTAGTATTTTATTATAGGCTTTCCGTATCATAACATGTATGTAGCCAATTTCTCACAATACACTATACTAACTCTTCTCGGTTTACCAAGCTGTATTTGAGCAAACTTCACCAAATTACAATGGCAATTTAGCTTGATGAGTAAAAAAATTCTAGCCATTGAGCAGATACAGGCTTGGAATTTGTTTCGTTTTGCATTGTGAATTGGTTATTACTTTTGATAGCAAATAATGCAAATGAAACGAGAAAAGAATTTTAAGAGTGTCATCTTACAAAATGCCTCAACGGTCGTACAAGAAAATAGTTTACAGAAACTATAAGTTATTATGAGAGAATGCAGAAGGAAAATTCTAGTCGTGATATTACAATTACTTATAGTTTACAGAAACTATATGTTATGATAAGATAATGCAGAAGTGTAATACTCGTGTGACACCTCTGACTTGACCAACAGTTAAGCCAATCATATGGTTGGTGCGACCGACATCCATGTCTGCAATGGTATTTATATTTTGTGCGTGTTACACTTTGGGTGTTACACATGGTACGACTCAATGCACAATCTTCCGGAAAACACTTGAAAACCTTAAGCACAATGTGAAGGCACGAAATAGCTTACTGAATCTTATGAAGGCCTGTAATAATACGCATGAAGAAATAATGTGCTCTTCAAGTATTGCTGAAGAAGTTATATGGGAAAGTTCTACACATTTTTATTTACTTTTTATATTTTTTTGGCAAAAGGGTTTCTGGTGATCGGTTAAGGTTCTTATAATAAATTTTAAGGTATGTCAATTCGTAGGGGAGCTCTTAAACAAGCCGATGCAAAATGCAGTAAAGAGCCTTTTCTGCTCAACTGATAACAAAAGGAGGAAAATGGTCTATTAGTAGCTCCTCCATCTTTTGCAGGTATTGACATAATTGGTTTTAATATCTGTACAGATTTAGTAGGAGACCTAACTATAGTCCTTGCAAAATTTCACAGCAAAATTTAGTAACAACAACTTGTGAAGTTATCATGGTGCCAAGGCCCCGTTAACCCTTTAGTTATATAATAACAACCTGTGAAGTTAAAGCTTTGTTACTTTGTACATTCAAAACAATTTTCCCTTCCACTCTTTTTCTTGGATCTTGGAAAAATATTTCGGCACTCATTAAGTATGGTCCTTCATATTTGGTTTTCCTAGAAGTGGATTTTTTTTTTATTTTTTATTTTTTATTTTTTTATTTTTTTATTTTTTTATAACTGTGGGTGTCCGGGCCAGCTTACACGCACCTCGACTAATTCAATGGGGCCCTGAAGTTAACGACCAGGTAAACCTCTAGTGGCCCTAAGGGGACTCGAACTGGTGACCATTGGGGAGCAAACCTAAGGCCGGACCAGCTGAGCTACCCCTCAGGATTTTTTAAAAGTAAGGTGCCGCCTAAAATTGCTTTCTTTGGTTGGACTGCATCTCTCGGGAAAATTTTGATTATGGACAACTTGAAAAAGCGTGGACTCATTGTGATGGATTGCTGCTACATGTATAAGAAGAGTGGTGAATCTGTGGATTATCTTTTACTTTATTGTTAGGTGGCAAGGGTGTTATGGGTTGAGATCTTTAACAGGACCGGACTTGCATGGGTGATGCCTAGGAGGGCGGTGGACTTGTTTGCTTGTTGGAAAGGGTTTCAGGGCAATGCTTAAATTGCTGATGTATGAAGAATGACTCCCTTATGTCCCATGTGGTGTATTTGGCTTGAAAGTAATGGCCAGAGCTTTGAATGATTAGCTTGTCAATGGCATTTCTCTAATATAGCTTTGAAATTTACCTCTTTTACCATGCATATGCCCTTTCACCAATACATTGCACCCAGAGATGCATTAATAATTAAACCCAGGAAGCTCTACTCTGAATGCACCTCTGACTGCAGCTGATCAATGTGGTGGGTCAGTTTAGTACCAAAAAACCAAACTTTCTGCTACCATGACATAGCTTGGCTTGCCTGTACGAATACTAGTATAGAAAAGCATATGCTTACCAAATGGATGAAATTTTACAATAGAAGTGTACTTTGAAATATTACTGTCATATATGGGTTTCATCAGGTTAATGCTTGTAGAAAATATGGATGAAATCATGCCTAGATTCTTAGACTGAGTCAAATGTTCTTAAGAAGATGTCAAATTGAATTTTTGGGACCTAGTTATATGAATAGAGTTCTGTTTCAAACAACTAAGTGGATTTGTACTTTGTATTCTGTGAACAGTTAGGAATGGCAAGTGCATTGGAAACTTTATGTGGGCAAGCTTATGGAGCTCAGCAGTATCGGAAGCTTGGAGTTCAAACTTACACTGCTATATTTTCTCTGAACTTAGTCTGTTTTCCCGTGTCTTTGATATGGATCTATATTGGGAAGCTTCTAACTTTGATAGGCCAAGACCCTCTAATTTCACATGAAGCCGGTAAATTCACAATCTGGCTTGTTCCTGCGCTCTTTGCATATGCAGCACTTCAGCCACTTGTTAGATACTTTCAGACACAAAGTCTTGTCATGCCAATGCTTATCAGCTCTCTTGCCACTCTTTCTTTTCACATACCTCTATGTTGGGCTTTAGTATTCAAGTCTGGGCTGGGAAACGTCGGAGCAGCATTAGCTATTAGCATTTCATATTGGTTAAATGTGATTTTGCTTGGATTATACATGAAGTACTCTTCTGCCTGCGCAAAAACTCGCGTTCCAATTTCTATGGAGCTGTTCCAAGGAATTGGGGAGTTCTTTCAATTTGCCATCCCTTCTGCTATAATGATTTGGTAATTGCTGTCAGTTTATTTTACTTATAAAAAAAAAATTGTTGTCATTTTTTTATTTAAAATGTCGGGAAACCTCTCCAAGGCAGGACCTTTCGGACCCACCCCTGCAGAGTAAACCCCAGTCTCATGCACCGCACTCTCGGAAGTTTTCCTACACGAAACTGGTTAAATCGTTAGCTTTTCACTAGGAGGTGTGGCCCCAAAGGATTGTTTATACCCATGAGGTGTTGAATTTTGGACCTTGAAGGGAGTGATACTCCAAGACCAAGGCCTTCACCACTTGAGCCAACCCCTTGGGGTTTTGCTGTCATTTTCTCTCATTGAAATGTGGAGTTTGTATGTTTTCTGTAATATATCATTCTTCTCTGATGTGTTTATTCATTTTAATAATGCAGCCTTGAGTGGTGGTCGTATGAGCTTCTTATTTTACTGTCCGGGCTTTTACCCAATCCACAGCTAGAAACTTCGGTGCTTTCTATATGGTAAATTTTCTTGTAGTATATCAGATCAAGAAAATTTTGGATCTTCTAAAACTTTCTCATCTTTATGCACTATAATATGCATTCCTCAAAAGATAATAATGATCTTTATTATCAACTTCTCTGTACAGTCTCACAACCATCTCGACACTCTATATGATACCATACGGACTTGGTGCTGCAGCAAGGTTTGTTTGTTTTTTTTTTCAGTAAGGTTTGTTCAATTGAACATATCCACAGACAAAGATATAGACACGCATGTACACACATTTATGTAAAAGACATTTATTCCTACATTTTAAAGGTGTCTACTGAAGTCTAAATTGCACATCTCTAAAAATTTTCTCCTTTTTGGTTTAGTACTAGAGTTTCAAATGAATTAGGAGCAGGGAACCCACAAGCTGCTCGTGTAGCTCTCTTTGCTGTGTTGTTTCTTGCAGTCACAGAGATAAGTATAGTGGGCACAACCCTTCTTGCCAGCCGGCATGTTTTTGGTTACGCTTTTAGCAATGAGAAGGAAGTTGTGGACTACGTAACAACCATGGCTCCTCTTGTTTCTGTATCAATTATACTTGATAGCTTACAAGGGGTTCTTTCAGGTAGAAAATCTTTGTTTTTGTCAGCTGAGTCTTTTTTAAGTTTTACAGAATTATGTTAAGATTTCGTTAAATCAGGTGTTGCTAGAGGATCTGGGTGGCAGCATATAGGGGCTTATGTCAACCTGGGGGCATTCTATCTTTGTGGAATTCCAGCTGCTGCAGTACTGGGTTTCTGGGCGCAGTATAGAGGAAGGGGCCTTTGGATTGGAATACAAACTGGTGCTTTTGTTCAGACTGTTTTGCTCTCTATTGTAACAAGTTGCACAAACTGGGAAAAACAGGTCTGTCCTTCACTTTTTATGTCTCAATGCTTTTGATAGATTCCCATATGCTCTGGTTTGCTGTGAAGATGCTTGGGGAGAAAGTGAGGAAAAATTGGCAGTGTTTTGAAACCCCCTGTATTCCTAAGATGCTTTTTAAATTCTCAAATTTGCTTCTTTTCTTCTATATCTTGGTATGACCAGTTCCTCTATATTCTAGTCAATTCACAAGAGCACCTCTTGAGATAAAGGGTATTAAGGACATTCTCATTGGGACAATTGGCCTATGAACTCTATTGTAATGGTCAATAACAATTTAGCTATTAGCGTAAGTTTTTCTGCCTTTTTCATGGGTTATTGGGTTCTTGATATTTCAGGCTAGCAAGGCAAGGGAGAGGATATTTGAGGGGAGACTTCCCAAAGATAGTGATACAAGTCAGCAGGGAATTTTGGTCAGCTAAAGTTTCTTATTGTTGAACTTGTAAGGAGAAACATTGCTGATGAATGAGCTTATCGGCTTAATAGCTCTTTTTCGTCTGTCTTTGTTTCTTTTGGCCCCAAATCACTCTAAATGATATCGTTGTAACAAATTTGAACTTGGTTCAGATTCAAAAGGACCCTAAATGAGAATTGGCATAGCCAAATGGGCAAAATAATTTCCTTTCCAAAAACATGTACAGGAAGGCTGCCTGCAAATAATGTCCAACCATTTCTCATGTTAACAACCCACTTTGGGGACTTCATGGGGAACTAGATTAATAGCTTTCCTCCAAAACAAGCAGGCAGAGATGCCTGGGAGTACTCAAAAGTGAGAACTTGAATTCTTTACTTTCATAAAGCCTAGGCTCTAAAACTGCATTAAGCAAGGTTTTTGCTTCTCTGTTGATCTTCCTACGAGCTTGATTAAATCTGTTTCTATATTTATCTGGTGTTCATGGGCCCATGGCTGTGCAGCTTGGCTAAACCAACTTGGTCTGGTTTTAGAGCTGTGCCGTGCATGTTCAAGGAAGCTCTGAACACAAGTTCATGTCTTAGATGGTCAATGAGATTAAATTTGTAGAAAATTTATGAAGCAAATGCGTGACAAAGCAGCTTATTTTTCACTGATCACTTAGTTGAGTAGTAGTCCGTCCTCCACAATCAAGGCGGTTCACCGTCCACAGATGCAACAATGTCTGGTCCTGAACAGTAAAGGCTCATTCTGACAAGTTAAGTCTGCTCTGTGTACAAACGGCTTTGTATCGATGAGAGGTGGATGACTACTTGTGTTTCTATGCGATTAAAACTGTACTTCCAAGACACAGATATAAGGTCTTATTAATCAAAGTTCCATTCTCATTATTATATTGAGATGATTGAGGAAGCTGATGACAGCAATGGCGAACTGATTAAAGCACTTATAATAACAAAAATAAAAATTATTGGATATAAAATGAACTATAGTCCATCCCATTAGAAATTTATTACCAAGAAAAAGGGCGAGAGACAGAGAAAGCTAAAAGAAGTTGATTGATATACAAAAAAGTAAAAGTGATATCAAGCAAGTAGGACTAAGTTATTCCAAAGAAGGAAGAAGACCTCTATAAAATGAGAAGATCTATGTAAATCTAACAATACTTTAAGGAATCACTTCTCTACACCCTCTTTAGATCATCTCTCTTCAAATTTCTATAAGGGTGACATATTATTCAACTTCTCCTCAATCATATTTATTTACCGTTTTAAGAGCAATGTGAGGCTGTACAATCACTAAACAGTGAATTTTACCTTCAAATAACCCGTGGACGTAGGATTTTAGTATCTATCGTTTTATTTATATTTTATCTATTTTATTTATTATTTATTTCATAGATAAGCATTTGAGTACCGTATCAATATCCAAGTCATTATCGTGTGACGTTCAACCATATTGTTTGACTCCGACCCTACTGGAAAATTTCATCTAACAAAAAATATAACTTCAGATTCTTTATTTTCTTATAGAAAACGAATTTACTGAGAATTCTGCATACTTAACGATCATCATGAATTACAACAGCCACCATGGATTGATGTGAGCGAGCATATGATTTTGATGACCTGATTTTTCATGTATTTCAACTGAAAAAGAAATCCAATGGCCATCTGCCGCAGTGGTACTACTACTCTTTCCAACAGAGGATATTGAGGACCAATCGGCCATCACGGATATATGCTGGAATTGTTCATTTAGAAATTCTTCTATGTTTCAAATTTTGATGATGAATTAAAAATACATTTCTTCGCTAATAGATTAAGCATTTTTCCATCATTTCATTAAAATTTATAAGAGTAATAATTTGTACAAGTTTCGCGCAGTTCTATTATAAAAAAATAGACTCTACAATTAATGAAAAATTATTAAAAAAGACTTATTCTTTTGTAAAAGGCTTGCGCGAGATATGAACAGTTAAAATTTATATCTAATATTATTCTTATATTGAAAATAATATTGTCTTAGTGGATATAAAGATGAATTACAATAAATAAATTAATAAGTAATTGATATATGATACTACAGAAGTGCTACGTACAACCGCGGTGTAACCGGCTGACAACATGTCAAATGATTTAAAAAAAAAAATAGACGAAAGGTACGTGAAGAAGTGAAAGTAGCCTAGCAAACAAAGGTTGATTGAGAAAGTGTTCTCCGTAAGTCTTTCATGGCCAAACCAGTTACAGATTTTCTCTACAACAATTTATAAAACACTTTGCATGCATTTTTAACCCCCATCGCAGCAGCTCTCCTGCATATTCACTGTTTCTTCCTTGATACAACCAAACCGACAGCAAGTTTCTAAAGCTTCAAATACAAGAAAGTGCATCACTGTGTTATCCCTGGGCTTGTTGAAGCCGAGCTACAGCCTGTTGTTCCTGCAATGCGGAACAGTGAGCATGGCGTTGTTGCCGTCCATGAGTACGAGGGAGCTCCTGATCCACGCCTGCGAAAAATAGAAATGAGAGGAAAATCAGGAAACTAACTAAATCAATTTGTTAGATTAAAAAATTTCTCTATTTCTTCAAAAAAATTTCTCAGCAACCAAACAATGGGTAGCCCCCAAAATTTTAGATTAAAAAAAAAAAAAAAAAAACCCCCGTGAAGTGGCCGAGTTCCTTGGCGATTTTGAGGGTCTGGAGTGATTTCAGAGAAAATGAAATTTGAGGAAGAGGGAGAGAGATGGAGATGGAGGAGAGAGGGAGGGAAAATGTAATTTCGAAGGAGAGAGAAGGGGACGAAATGGAGAGAGAGAGAGAACAGAAAGAGGACAGAAAAAATGAAATGGCTGACGTGGAGACGTCGGTTGCGCGCCGGTTACCTCAGACGGTTGTATATATCATTTTTCATGATCCTATACACTAATAAAAACTAACGAAACTTTTTATTTCCTCAAACAAACAAACAAAATATAATTCGAGTGCAATTTAAGTTGTTAGACTTTAATGAATTCTCATGATATATTTTCTGAAATATTTTCTAAAATTTCAATGGCCCACTGAAAATGCATGTCCGCCGACACTACGAGTTGAGAGTCATGATAGCATTGCAGAACAGAAAACTCATCGCTGTAATTGCGGGTTTGTGCATGCTGTTAGTGCTTACATGAGTGCATGCTTAAAAATGATCAAGAACATGAGTGCCGTCGGCGTCAATCTTAGAGCATTCGCAGGTAAAAAACCAACGATTTTTCCTAGTAACCAAGCAAAACTTTCTTTCCTTTCCTGATCCCCTCGACAGATAAAAGAAAATCCACTCAAAACTGGACGCGCGGTCTCGTTTGAATTTAAAGAAAAGGAAAATGTGTTGAGATAGTTTTAAATAAGTTGGATAAAATATTATTAGAATATTATTTTTTTAATATTATTATTATTTTAAAATTTTAAAAAATTATAATAATAAAATAAGATTTTCAATCAAAATCGAATCTAAATCTTACAAGAAAGACGCAACAGGGTGTTCTGTCATGCGTCGTGCCAAATCTTTGTTCAACGCAATAACTAATAATTAACCAAGAGAATATTCGTGTCAGGGTGGCCGCGCCCCAAATGGTCAGGTCCAAAAAATATAAATGAAAATAAAAGGAGAATATTCTTCTGGAAAATCTGATCTCCAACCTCCCAAGAAAGCGTCATGGCCGAAAAAGACGTTCTGATTTTGTTTTTATCTATGAACAAAAATCTTAAAAAAACGAGACACAGAGGGAAAAATGAATACATTTTTTTCTGTTACCGTTCAAAAATGAATACATATTGTCATCACGATATTTTCCGTGACAAAAGGAGTTTTCTTAGAGGGCACTCATGCCTAAAATCTAACTTTAATTAAAGAATTAATCTTTGCATCATTTTACACATCAAACACTATAATTTTTTTTATTTATTTTTATTTGTTTCTCTTATTAAATGTGTATTATATGGATGATAAATAAAAAAATATAAATATTTCAAGAAGAGTAAAATAAAAAATAAATAAAAAACACATTGATGTGTAGTGTGTAGGATGATGCATAGCAATGCTCTTAACTAAATTGAAAAAGTCTACTCAACCTCCGGTCTTTTATCACACACCACACTCCTACTATTCATCAACCCGATTCATCGCCACGATTGTCTTTCTCCCTCACTCCCTTTTCTGCACAGTCCCCTCCCAAACGAAGATCTCACTCTCTCTTCTCTGCTCTACGTAGCCCCTCCCAAACGAAGACCACCACCGAAGCTCTCAATCCTCACTCACCCAGATGAACACCGAACCCCACCCAGTAAAAAAAATATGATTGCTGTCTAATTTTTTCTAAAAAGTTCATCACTTTATGAACACTGTCAGAGTATTTTTTCAATTTGAGAAGGCATCCATCACTTACGAAAAACAAAGCACACTTTGAAGATAAACTTTTGTTGAGCCTCCATATTGATTGAAGAATGAAATTATGTTTAGAGGCTCCATCAATATTTACACAATTTCTTGGTATGTTATTGGTCTTTGTCGCTCTAAACATTATGGGACTCCGCAACGAGCTTCTGCATTCTTTGCTAAAATTAAAAAAGTTTGCTTGCATGCGTTTGTGCAGCAGAGTTTCTGATAACTTTTACCAATTTATATTATTAGGCAATTAGAGATGCAACCACATGCCTGAATGGATCGATTTACTTAATCCAAAAACAAAAATTGCACAAAGTGGGAGGAAGCTGTACGAAGATAACCTACAACTGGGGTGAGAAAGCTGGGGGAGGGAGGAATGCAGGGAGAGTGGGACGAGAGGGAAATGAAAAAAAAAATTTGATTTACAGAACTAAAACTTAACTTAGAAAAAAGACAAAAAGATAAAAGAAAAACACATAAGCTGTGTGCGGAGGTTGTGCGGGAGGATGTATAGCAATTCTCAACTAAATTTAACTAACAAGATATTAGGTTTTGTTTGGATCGAGAGATGAGATAAAATGAAATGATTTGAAATGAGTTAAATTAAAAATTATTATAATATTATTTTTTAATATTATTATTATTTTAAAATTTAAAAAAATTAAATTATTTATAATTATATTTTGTATAAAAATTTGAAAAAATTATAATGCTGAGATAAGATAAAATGAGTTGAAATCACTTCTCAATCCAAACAAGATCTTAAAATACCTCATATTGAATTAGGCATGTCTATATAAATTTTGACATGAATTACAGTAACTCACCAAATATGTGGATGTATAGTAATTTAGACAAACAAAATATTTTTTTAATATTATTATTTTATAATTTAAAAAAATTAAATTGTTTATTATATTTTATGTGAAAATTTAAAAAAGTTATAATGATGAGAATGGATAAAACATTTTTACATATAAACGGAACAATCTCTCAACTCATCTAATTTAATTATTATAATTTTTTAAAATTTATGTACAAAATATAATAAATAATTTAAAATTCTCAAATATTAAAATAAAAATAATATTAAAAAATAATATTTTAATAATATTTTATATAACTTTTAATTTTCATCCCATTCCATTCCATCCCATCGCATCCCATTCAAACGTCTTTCATAAAAACAAGTAAGGGCACTAGCATTGGCTTGACTAAAACTAAAGATTGGCCAAATTTTAGATAATATGTGTTAAAAAGTCCCCACATTAGATTAGGCATCTCTAAAACAATTTGGATGTTAGCTATTAGCCAAATTTGAAGAACCAAATTGATTCACCAAAAGTTAAAATAATAATTTCTCACTCCAAGCAAACATTAAAATATTAATTTCTCACTCTAATAAAAATATTATTTTATTTGTAATTAAGAAATTTAAATAGAATTTTTGATGAGTTTAATTAAATATTTTTTGTTATTAACATTAAATGACTTTTAAAAATATGATTTTTTTAATATTAATTTAATTAGAATATAATTATTATTAATATTAAATTGGTAGAATTATAAAATGTGATATAAAAAAATTAAATAACAAAATTATTAATTTAATAATATTTTATTATTATAGAAAGAGTAAATGGCTAATCCAATGTAAAAATTGAATTTAAATAAAATATACAAATATAAAAAAATATGATATTAACTAAAATTAAAAATTATATTTAACCAATCCAATACAAGTGCTTTTAACACTATGAAATGCCGAAAACAAAATTCTAGACGTCTCTTTTCTTCTTTAACATCTTCACGTGACCAGGGTATGAGATAATGAGGGTGACTCTGTGAGGAAGGCAGATAAAAATGGAGAAAAGCTTGTTAGTAAAAGAGAGAGAAGATCGGAAGAGAGAGGGTTGTTTATGCGTATCATGGGATGCGTTTGCTCAAGAGGCGAAAAGGATGGCTTACTTAGCAGGGCCTTTGGTGGCCGTGAATTTATCGCAATATTTTTTGCAGATTATTTCAATTATGATGGTTGGTCACCTTGGCGAGCTCCGTCTCTCTAGCACTGCCATTGCCATCTCTCTCGCTGCCGTCTCTGGCTTCAGTCCTGTTGTATGTCTTCTTCTTTTGATCCTATATTTTTATCTCAAATCTCTTTTTTTTTTTCTCCAAATTTTATCATGCTATGTTCTATATCCTTTGTAACGGGAACCTTAGAGATCATATTATTATCAGATAATATGGTTTATCACTGTGCACAAAGGTGGACCTGAACTTCAGAAATATGGTTTCATTGGGAATTTTGAAATTGCCTTTGCTTTGCTACTCATCATCCCTATACACCACATACCACAATTTTATTTTATTCTTTTTAAATTTATTGAATTCTTCTGCTTATCATCCATATAGCACATATTTAGTAAGAGAAAAAAATAAAAAAAATATGATGTGTGGTGTGTGAGGATGATGAAGAGAATTTTTCATTGCAAAGTAACAAAGGAATCAAAGGATGTTATCGGTTGGCTTTGTCTTGTAACCCCGTTTTTTTCTCTCTTTTTTTTTCCCTCTTAGGCGGGTTTGGAACTTGGACTGAGTCAATTTAGTCTAATTTTAAGCTAGTCTAACATTTAAACACTCAAATCACTAAACTCATCTCAACTTAAAATCTATTTACACGTGGGACCCACAAACATTTTCAACTTAACACCTATTTACACGTGGGACCCACAATCTTTTTCAACTTTTTATAAATATATATAAACACATCTAAACTCTCTTAGGTGAGCCCCACAAAACTCAATTCACCATCTCAACTAGCTACTATTCACAAAGAACTCAACTCAGCTTAACATCCAAACGAGACCTCAGTAGGTTCTTGATAAGAACTGAACCTTTCCAATCTACTCATGGTTGCCTTCATGTTGTTTAGTTCTAATTAGTTTACAACTCTTAAGATATTACTAATTAAGTGATATTTACCATTAGGAAACATAGAGATATTAGATATATTGAAAAACTAATTGATAGTTTGTCCACTGAAATACGTTTAGCCATCTGTTTTGGGCAGTAATTAATCTAAGTACAGTGCATCAATCACGTCTAGGAGCAACTGTGAAGATTGTATTAGGAGGGGAAAAGTAAGTCAATCACAAGAAGGTATCTGCGGATTAGTCAGCTAGAGATGCGAAATAATCCTAGTCCAGTCCCACTAGCTAGTAAGGTTTTTATTGATGGTTTTGAGTGATGGGTTCCTCAAATGTGAAGTTGTCCAAGCTAACACAAGGATTAAATTCCTTAAATTTTATCCAACCTGGAATCTATAGGAAAAAAGAAACTCACTCTTCAATAGGTTGTATTGAAAAATATTATAATAATTATAAACAAAGAAGAAAAATATGATGAGCTTTAATACTTGGGTATTTATTTTAGGTTTCAAATCATAACTGGCTCTTGATTAAGAAATAGCTTACTACTGGGGGATGACAGAAGAGGAGGGGAGACACAATTTTGAGTGGAGCTGGCTTCTGTTTTATTCACATTTCCCATCATAAAATGTTCAAAGACTTGGGTATCTTTCAGGTGGCCATATGCATTCATAGGAGTTTGAACACTTTGCACTTCCATTGGCATTAGAGATGAATGGTTGAAGCCATGATTGAGTTGAGCCAAAGACCATTTTTTTTCAACTTTTAGTCTCTGTCTGGTATATTTAGTTTGGACTTTGGAAGTTAACTGAATATGCTAACAACTCGCTGATTTTTTGTAACTTTCACATGCTGAACAGTTTGGAATGTCAAGTGCACTGGAAACTATATGTGGGCAAGCTTATGGAGCTCGACAATATAAAAAACTAGGAAATCAAACTTACACTGCTATTTTCTCTCTATTTTTGGTTTGTCTCCCTCTGTCTCTTTTGTGGATTTATATGGGAAAAATACTAGTTTTCATGGGCCAAGACCCTTTAATTTCACACGAAGCTGGAAAATTCATAATGTGGCTCATTCCTGCTCTCTTTGCTTATGCAACTCTTCAAGCTCTTGTTCGATACTTTCAGACGCAAAGCTTGATAATTCCTATGCTAGTAAGCTCTTGTGTCACTCTTTGTTTCCATGTACCTCTCTGTTGGGTTTTGGTATTCAGGTCTAGACTAGAACATCTTGGAGGATCGGTAGCTATTGGTATGTCATATTGGTTGAACGTAATTCTACTCGGATTGTACATGAAGTACAGTAGTGCCTGTGAAAAAACCAGGGTCCCAATTTCAATGCAGATGTTCAAAGGAATTGGACAGTTCTTCCGTTTTGCCATCCCTTCTGCTGTAATGATTTGGTAATTTTTCTGCCACTCTTTATCAGTTGTGGAAGGACATTATTTTTTACTCATTTGTTTTCTCATGTTGGTTATTCATAGCCTTGAATGGTGGTCATTTGAGCTGCTTCTCCTGCTGTCAGGGCTTTTACCAAATCCAAAGCTGGAAACTTCAGTCCTGTCTGTGTGGTAAGTTGCTATTGGTCTTTCAGATTTAGAATTGGATATGATAACTTCAAGATTTAATTTAACCTCCATTTAAATTAAGAACGTCATAGACTATGAGATCAGTTCCTCAAAGCTGAACTTATCTAGTTTTTTACTTTTCTTAACAGTTTGGCAACCCTCTCAACACTCTTTATGATACCAGATGGACTAGGGGCTGCAGCAAGGTTTGCATCAATTCACATTCATATATGTGCCTATATGATAGAAATTTGTATGTAACTCCACTTCAATTCATATAATAATCTTCGTCTTCTTTTTTTGGGTGGGAATATAGCACTAGAGTTTCAAATGAAATAGGAGCTGAGAATCCACAAGCAGCACGCCTAGCTGTCACTGTTGTGATGCTTATTACAGTTACCGAGGCACTCATGGTAAGCTCAGCCCTTTATGCCAGCCGCCATGCCTTTGGTTATGTTTTCAGCAATGAGAAGGAAGTAGTAGATTATGTCACAACCATGACTCCTCTGTTATGTCTGTCGGTTATACTGGACAGCTTACATGGAGTCCTTTCAGGTTAATGTTTTTCTTCCCTCTTGTCAACGCAAAATTACATTGCAAAACATGGAAGTTTGAGTAGCTCAATCTACTGTTCCATGAAATCAGGTATTGCTAGGGGATGTGGGTGGCAGGACCTGGGTGCTTATGTCAACCTAGGGGCATACTATCTCTGTGGACTTCCAGTCGGAGTTCTATTGGGTTTTTGGGTGCAGTTGAGAGGAAAAGGCCTTTGGATTGGAATACTAGTTGGTGCTGTTGTGCAAGCATTTCTCCTCTTTGTCATAACAAGTTGTACAGACTGGGGAAAACAGGTAACCTCTTCAGTGTAACCATCCTTTTTGGTTGCCAAAGAGCTGGAAGGGAGAGAGAAAGAAAGTTGATTCCAGGTTTCAGATTTCAAAAAAGTAGAGAGCTCAAAGATTGATGGGGCTAAATGTGATTCATTAGATCTACTTTATAAAATGTATTATAACAAGTCACATCAGTTTGTGAGTTTACGAGTTTATTTTTGTGAGATGTCTTTTAAAATGCATTCAAAATGGTTCTAGTAAAAATTCATACATATAATGTTGGACAATCCGGCATCTTAAATTCTCATGTTCTGATAGATTTTGCGAACATTTGTGGTCTTTACTGGGTAGTCTTGACATTGCAGGTAAGCAAGGCAAGGGAGAGAATATTTGCGGGGAAATCTTCAGCAGAAAATAGATTAATACAACCCACTTTTATGAGCTAAATTATCTTATGTCATAGTTATAAGCTGAAACCATTGTTCAAAAACTAATGAAATCAGAAGTTTCTTACTCATTTCATTGACACCTACACTTCTGTAATTTGCTCTCAATGTTTTGCATAAAGCGTCTGCCATTTTGGCTTGTGTTTGTGCCGGAGAGAATGGAAGATATATAATAGCAAGCCAGATTGCCATCACTATATGTGGGTTGTCATGGCAGCAAAGATTAAACAACATGATGTTGAGCCATATCTTTCTTATTGTCTGTTTTATTTTTGTTATTATTTGTATAAAATAGAGAGATCAATTTTACTCAACTTATAGTGCTGCTACTAATTATTGCAAAATTATAATATTAATAATAAAAAGAAGAATAGGACGGAGTACCCAAAAATTCTTATTCCCAATAGTCTTTTAGATATTTGTGATTTGGAAAGCAATTTACAGGATCTATTTAAAGGCCCATTTGAATACTTAGAATATCTCAGTATATCTGTGAATAGTAGTGAAATAGCTTAAATTAAAGTGTTTGATTTGATTTTAGGAATTGAGAGAGAAAAAGTTAAATAAAGATATTATTAAATTAAAAAATTGTTTGAATTTAATTTTTTAATATAATTTTTGTTTTGAAATTTAAAAAATTAGTATTATTTTTTGTATTTTGAATTAAATTAAATTAAAAAGTTGTTTGAATTTAATTTTTTTTAATATAATTTTTGTTTTGAAATTTAAAAAATTAGTATTATTTTTTTGTGTTTTGTTTGAGAGTTTGAAAAAATTGTAATAATTAGATGAAAAATTTGAATATTTTAAATTGAAAGTGTTTTGAGTTTGAGTAGTATTTGAAAAGGAAATATATGAAAATACTTTGACAACAATTGTGTTGCCAAACGGAGTATAAAAGAATCGATTTAAGAGACAAACCAAAAGTATAACAATAACTTATGGACGTTTTCATGAAATTCGAAAAAAATACCACCAAACAACTAGTGGGAAGTTTATTTTCTTTTGATATTTGAATCGATTTAAAAGGAATTTTTTATATTTGAGTGATGTTTGAGAAGAAAATATAAGAGAATATTTGAAAATACTTGAGACCATTTGTGTTGCCAAAGGGAACCTAAAAGAATTGATTCAAAATAAATAAAAAGAAAATCAGGGAATCGAGCGCTGCGCAGCCGGCTTTAACCTAGAGAAAAAACCATCCATTTCTATCTGAACCCTCGTCCACCCAGCCCAACGATTGGGGGTGGGAGCTTCGGCTCCCCCCTTCCTTCCCTTCTGTCCATTTACTTTCTTTGTAGTGTTATTTTGTTTTTTGTGTGTTTTTTCAGGACAAATAAGGGAGGAGTGCCGTTCGAGTCTTTCAAGCCATCGTTTCTCCACACGCGCCCCACCGGAATGATGCCAAGCCGCCGATCTTCAAGACCACCAAATCTGGCATCCATCGGAGTGGCGCTTAACTCGCATGTGCGGGACGAAATATCTGGATCCCGTGGGCGCGTGGACATCACGCGCCACCGTGGAGACCTTTGCCGACACCACGCTCGGCTTCTTTAGGCTCCCTGCCTCTAGGGCTTCCAAGATTGACCGTCGGTTTTCCTTCCTGAAAGACCAGTGCCTGCACGTGCCATTGCCGACTCACCAAGCACTGTTCATCTGAGTTTGTGATTTTCTGTTTTTGAGTGCTTTGTTGGTGTTTGGTCTCTGTTTATCTGTTCTTTTGTTGACCCAAGTATGGTGTTGTGCCTTCGGATCAGACGTAATCTGGGGCAAGAGCTATTCGTGAGTGGTGGGCGATGTCACGGCTGGTGACCGTACGACCAGTGCTCACGTGCAGGGGTGGCCTGTGCAGTGGAGGCTGTTGTGTTTTGTGCGTAAGCTGGGTGCTCGTGCCGTCAGGGCTCGAGATGCCGATGCTTGCGGTGGGAGTGACGTCCGGGGTCACACCAATGCTTGTGGTTTTGTAGTTTAGTTGATAGTTAGTAGTTTGTTTAGTTGTTAATGGTGTTTGTATAGTTTTTATGTTAATTTTAAATTTTAAATAAAATAGAAATAGGTGATTGGATTTAGTATCCATAGCTGAGTCCCATACTCTTCTTCCCTTGGAGGATAGAGGGGGCCTTCAAGTTCTGTTTTACAGAACGCTGTCTCTTCTAGGAGAGAGTTTTTTAGTAAAGTTAAGATAATGTCCACCACAATCTAATTTGTGTGTGGGGAAGCCCCAGAGCTTAGGCGTAGTTTGACTTATAGTCTAGATTATTTCATGTATTGATAAGTCACGGTTGTAACTTCGGATCATTTATGAAACGAGTCTGTTTCCCTCAAAAAAAAAAAAAAAAATTGATTCAAGAGACAACCAAAAGTATAAATATGACATATGGAAGTTTTCATGAAATTGGGAAAAAAAAAACCACCAAACAATTCGTGGCAAGTTTATTCTCTTTTGATATTTGAATCGCTTTAAAAGGAATTTTTTGTAACGAAATCCGGTCGCAACAATGTTAAATACCTGTTACGGCGAATCCATCACTTCGACAACATAAGGTCCTACGGTCGACTATTTGTAATATTACTAAGCCATCATAATCCGACGTCGTTCATTGTTCCTAGAAACCCAGAAAACCCTTCCCTCTCTCACCGTGTCTCATGACTATCAACACAGCAGCAATTGCTCGATAGAAAGAGATGGGCAAAGCGGAGAAAGAGCGACTGAAGCAAACCCTGAATTTTCACCTCAATACCATACACGAGACCTTCCAGGTTTAGTGTTATTCACACCCTTTGCATATATTTGCGTTTCTGTGTTTGAATTGATGATGTTAGATTCGTTGGGTGTGTGATGATGATGTGGGTCTGTTTGTCGTGAACTATTTGTGTAGGTGTTGGACCAAAGCCCGGCTTCTTCTCTTGAAAAAGTGAGCTGGGAGGAGGTTATAAAGATAGGAGACCAAGTCTCCAAACAAGCCACGATGGGTATTCTTCTTTCTTCTCCTTTACCTCTTCTTGTCCTACAACTTTCTAGTTTCTGCTATCTGCTTCATCAGTGTTTGAGATTTCTGTGCTTCCTTGTGATTTTGGTGAACGGGGCATACCTGACATGTTTTCAAGAAAATGGGCTAGGAGTTTCCCAGAAAAAGAACTTATATTTTCAGTTTTCAGCTTGATTGTTTACGATCGGATTCAATATTCATATGTGAAGTTCATCTGTTAGTTAAGAATTAATTCTTCAGTGTGTTTCAGAATGTACCGACAACTGTCTTCTACTTTATTTTAAAGTCATTGTAGGTGTTTATTCATAATGAGTTCAATGTTGATATGGGATAACGTTTAAGGACGTATTTTTTTTTACCTACAATAAAGTGCCGAAAATGCCAAGTGGAAAGTTGGGATTTTTTAAGGAGTAAAAATAAAAAATTATGGTAAATCATCAATGAATTGTTTGTTGTGTGAAGAGTGTAAAGGAAAGCTGTCAACAGATATTTTTGTAACTGTTAAAAGGATCATTGAGTCAATTGCAGACAAATACTTTGTTAAGGTTAAAAATGAATTCTGCATTGTTTATGGTGTTAAAAGCTGTTTCTGTGCAAACGAGACATATTGAATTTATCGTTCTTGTTATATCTCACATACCTGCCTTTCGGCCAGACTGACACTTTTAAGTTGGTGTATAATAGTTGGTCCCCTGTGATGTCTTAATTCCAACTTGCTGAACTATATCAACTGTGATTCGTGTGGAGTAGTAGTTATGTATCAGCTTTGTGAGGAACCTGAAAAAACATCTGGGGGATTTTGGAGAATAATCTGATAACTTACGTGCATTAGTTAACTGATACCTTCATCTTGATAAAGATATCAATCAAGGAGCCTTGCTTCATGCCTTATCATTTCAGTAAAGAAATTGAATGAATCTTCAAATACCTATGTCATTAATCAAATGGTTCCTGAAGCAGATTGGTCCTACCTAAAGTAATCAAAAGATCCATGACCATTACTGATCTCAGTATCAAAATATGACAATTTCAAAAGGTTTTGGTTGTCTTGTAGTTTTAATAGATAATTCAATAGCAGAGAGATATTTAGTTGGGAAGTACTGTGGATATAAACTCACTTGACCATCTTGCCATTGTAATAGAATGACATCTAGAATGTTCTTGTTGATTGTCATTTTTTTCGCTTCTTACCTTAAATATGTTTTTTCTTTCTAAATCTCTAATTTCATAAGCAAAATGATGTAGAGGTAAAGCTGTCGAGATACATCTGACTAGACATCTGCATCTTTTCCAATTAAAGAGGATATTTCATATCCTTCTCTACGAGTTTGTATTCTACATATCCTTTGATAGCAGGAACAATTTCTTGACAAGTCTTTTTAGAGAGGGAACGATTGACACCTGATCCTGCTACTTTTTTTTTCTCATGTGTAATAAGGACTCAATTTATTTTATTCTTTATGCAGCTGGAATGCTTTGGACTGGAGAAATGCCGGATGTAAAAGCACTTGACGAGAACATGTCAGCATACTTCAATACACTACAAGGTTTCCTTCTGCTTTCCCATGGAAGTATGGTGGGTGCAGGGCACACTCTCTCTTCCAGTATACACGCATCAGTGAAGCAAGTTGTTGATTGCAGTTTTAAACTGTTAATGGAATCTGTCTCTTCATATGGTAATCTCTCTCTCTCTCTCTCAATCAATGCATGTGTGCGCACAAATGCTCCAGTTCACCTGGTGGAATGTCTAGACTTAAATCCATCCAATCTCTGGAGATCGTTACATGTCTTTACATTATTGCTGCAGCTATACACACCTTGTTGTTAAGGAATATAATAGAGAGCAGATCTGGTGTGTGTACTTACATAGTCAACTTAAGAGTGA
>QEOT01123032.1:0-43950 GCA_003123785.1 Pterocarya stenoptera
AATATCAATCATGCATGCATGCATCTTATAGAGGTTGGGGAATGAAATATATATACTGAACATGATTTAATCCTGCATGCACTCACTCACTCGGTAACAAATAATGTATTGATAGCTAGCAGAAGATCACAACATGTAAATTATAGGGCTCAGAACTTTCAATTCCGAGCATCTTAATTCCACAATACTATTGAAATTAAGCCGCATTAAATAACACTACTTAATTAATTAGATTCATATATCTGATCGTGATTGTTTTAAGTTTTATTACAAGTAAATGTTGAACAGTAGCAGTACATGCTAACGATTCTTCTTGCACTTTTCGAAACAGGTTTCCACATAATCTCCTCCAACTGCATGATCTGCCACAGTAAAAAACATGACCAGGGTTTTCTTCAATATAAGTGTCCATGAATATAATATACCTGAGGCAGCAAGCGGCCTGGTGGGCATGGAGTGATCAGCACAAGCAAGGGTACAAGTATCTTCATCATTATCATCTCTTTGAAATAAGATTTTCTGGTTGTTAAGGTGATTTTCTGAATATATTGGTTGTAATATGCAATAAAGATTGTGATTTGAAACAACCAGAGCCAACATATATACTCCATTTTATTTCATGTTTCTGTTTCCCTTTTGCCCTTTTCTATTTGCCTTTATCTATGGAACGTCGTAGTGATGGATGATGATATCATGCTTATGGTGGAAAATGCGTATGCCAAGAAAGATAAAAGATTAATTAATTCATGTAAATTAGGTGGTGTTGTTTTATCATCATTTCTCTAGTAATGGTAGAATCACGACAATCCAACTGCATTTTATTTACAAGTACTTATCAATAAAATAATACTTTTTAAAATTTAAATATATCAACTCAAAACTAAAATTAAAGTAAATATTTCAAAACATATTATTTTATTTGAAGACGGTACATAAGTTGTAAAGGATCGATTTGTTGTTTTATCATTTCTCGTATAGATTTTGGGAATTAAACAAAAGACAGGTTTGAGTCGTCGCCATGCACATTGTACGTGTATAGAAGCTTATGAGAATTTAGCTGATTTGGATAGTGAGATGAGATGAGAATGTTTTAGAAAAAAGTTGAAAGTTAAATAAAATATTATTAGAATATTATTTTTTAATATTAATATTGTTTTGAAATTTGAAAATTTTGAATTGTTTATTATATTTTATATGAAAATTTAAAAAAAAATTATAATGATACGATGAGATGAGATGAAACACTCTATGAATCCAAACGAATATATTCTCCGTCATTTTTGGTTATAGTGGAGTAAATAAATATATATCCTTAAGGGCCTAAGGCCAGCAATTACTTGAACAAAATATAACCTTCATGTTATATCCAAGCCCACACTTACTAATCTCAAGGCCTTTTTCCCTGGCTAGCAAAGTTTATTTCGGCCCACTTTTTGAAAGTACAGACCCATGTTCTGGGCCTACAAGGCTCTCTTTCGTGAAAGACTTATCTTATATAAGTTATATGGGGTTAATATATATCTGTTTATTTCTCTAATAATTAGAAAGATATAATCATTTTCTTATATAAGTTATATGGGGTTAATAAAAATAAGAGAGAGAGAGAGGAAAAAAAAATAGGGAATGTCTGATTCATTAAATCAACCTTATCTTGTGTTTTTAATTGAGTGTTTTACTCATGCCCATGTGGATTTATTTTACTTATATTATTTTTTTAATTTTCTTTCCTGGTTTTAAATTTAAATGGTTTTTTTTTAGTTTAACATTTTTTTAATATATTTTTAATTAGAAATTGCATATATTTTTATAAAGATATTATTAATCCTTGATAATACGTATAGGGATTGCATGTATATGTATAAAAATAGATTTCTAAATTTGTTTAGTAATTTCGAAACTTATAAAAAGAGAAGAACAGATTTCAAATGGTAAAATAAAAATAAAATAGCAGTTATTATTATATGAATTATTCTTATTGCAGTCCTCGAATCAGGACTGCGTTGCAAGCTTAATGAAACGTGAAATTACAGGGAACAAATAAGGTCCTGTAATGAACCTGATGAAATTGAAAGAATGAGAACCTCACCCCCTTGCGCCCAGTGAAGTAGATGCTAGTCCCTCTTGCACCGAGATGAATCGTCCTACATACCCAAATGAAATCGTCGTCGCCCAGTGAAGTCGAAATCGCCCCCTTGCCCCAACTGTTTGACTACAAATATCACCATTACCACAATCATTGGTTCATATATTTCACAAAAGAGTGATGGCCTAAACAAGTATGACATCAATTTTTTTATATATCTTCAAATATTAAAACAATACCCTCGAGTCTAGCTGGGATCCGACAAATTCAAACCCTGATTCCAAATTTCTCCCACTTTGAATTCAACAACAGACTTCGTTTCCAGTTTTGATGGATGAGCTAATCATTTTTCACAAAAATAACAAAGTAAATTTGGAGATGAAGGGAAGCCAAGGAAGAAGAAGAAAGACGGGGATGAAATGCGATAGTAGACTAGGAAATGAAGAATTTGACCTTTTGTTTCAAACGCCCGTTTAGGTTAGCAGAAAAAAAAATACACACTGGTAGCCGTGCAGTGTAAGGCCTCTGTGCATGGTTCTGGAAAAAGGCTTTGCCGATTGCTCATTTCGGTCAATCCTCTTCCTTATTCTTCTTCTTTTCTCTATTTCTAATTTGATTCTCCGAAGTAATGATGTTCTGTTCCTTAGAAATACGATGGATTTTAAGGTATGGAATAGTTTGGTTCTGAAGGTAGTTTATTTTTCCATTGCCTTGTGTTCTTCATCTTTGACTATAATTCTCTATATTCCAATTTCGTAGATTCAATAAACGGGAAGATTCAATCTAGAGTACCTACCAGCAGCTGGTTTATTACTCAAGTCATTGTAACTACTTTGAATGAGAGCATATCTACGTTTAATGTCCTTCATTTACCTATCCATAATGTACTTTTTTGGCATCATTCAGACATCCATTGCAGCAAAAATTGCAAGAATGTGTCTACATAGAATTCTTCTCATCTCAAATAGTCCACACATGCATTTTGCCTCGCACTCATATTCATTGAAGTATGCTTGCAAAGTTGATTGTTTGATGCAGTCTTCAACTTGCCTCTAGTCATTAACTTGATATGTTTTAATCACCCTTCTGTTTTTATGAGAACACAATAAGAATATTTACTCTCCATTACTTCTGTCTATACTTCCTTAAACTTAGAATTCGTGTACACTTCTTGAAATTTCTTCTCCATGTACAAATGAGATATAGATGGGACTGTGCAATTGAATGAATGAAAGTCCGCTATCATTTCAGTCTCTACTTTCTTCCTCAATGCATTGTCAAATTAATTGACGAATTCTTTTAAAGTAGTCTTTGAATGCACAAATCCATCAAAAAAGGTATTCATGCTCTCACTCCTTTGAGTTGTGCTCATCCCAACTCAGAATGTATCTTTCAGATATACAGGAACCCAATACATTCGCTCACTATAGAGACTTCGAAGCCATGCATTCTCATGTAACTTGTAAGTGTCAAGAAACACCTCCCAAGACTTTTCGAACTCGCCAGAAGCCTGAGAATCATACACATATTTCTGCAATGCACTCTTCAAATCGCACTTATATCCAGCATGTGACTCTAACTTCTCTGGCAGTTTTCGCATTATGTGCTACAAATAGTATATGTGCCGAGTGTTTGGAAAAACTATTGCAATAGTATTTTTCATGGCTCTGTCTTAATTAGTGATGATATCTTTTAGTGCTCTTCCATCCATACATTTCAACCAAGTCTCAAATAACCAAACAAATGTTTCAGTATTTTCACTTGATTTCAAGCATGCTCCCATAACTATCCATGGTGGTTAACACCAACAAACGGGGTGAATGACATACCACATCTATTTATTAGGTATGTTGTATCAAATGTCACAACATTCTCAAAATACCTATATGCTGCTTTGCTATGTGCATTAGCCCAAAAGACATTTTTTAATCGTTCATCATCATCCAAATCCATCAATGAGTAAAACCTATCGTTCTTATATTGCATTCTCTCAAAATAACAACAAAGTGCATCAACACCTCTTTTGCCAAGTCTAAGATGTCTAGCCTTGTCAATATAATTACATGCATATTTCTCAATAAATGGAAGTTTCTCAAATCCACTAGCCTTGACAGTCAATGCGTTAAAACTTTTGGCCATACCTATGCTTGCCTTATCTTTAATATCTAACTGCCTCTTTATGGAATCATTAATAGCTCGATTACATCTAAAAAATCTTATCTTTTGTGAACTTGGCCCATGATTTTGTGCATTGTAAACAGTAGTTATGCTTAAGACACCATTAACCAAGATTGCATTAATCTTGGCCTTACAATCTGTCTTCGTTGTTGGGCGTGGTTTAGAAAGGTTGGTAATACGTTTCCTTGCATTTTCACCACGAGTACAATCAAGTGTTCCATATCTAACACTCCCATCATCTTCCATTTTACTACTTTAGGTCATTATGCCGAATCCAATCTGTCTCCTATATTGCTTGTAGTAGTAAATGAGTTCTTTCTTAGTTTTAAAAAATAACCCCAGCGTTGGCTCTGAAACTCCTACATCATCATTTCGAACGTTGGACGTTGGCTCTGAAACCCCATCATCATCATTTCCTGGCGTAGGCTCTAAAACCATATCATCATCATAATTCTCCAACACTACACTATGATCATCAGTTACTTCCTTATTATCTCTAACATTTGGGGTATCCATATAATTACTGTTTTTTGAAAAAAAAGCGGTCGCCTAGTAAATGCATGTGTTTTCTTCTCATTTCTCCATCAAGAATAATCTTTACACAGGCAAGAAAAGTAAATTATTTAATTAAATAAGTAGTCAAGTTAGGCAAGAAAAAGACAACTTTTTTATGCTCGCATCATTCCTACCTATATCTAACAAATGAGAGATCGGCAGTCCCCATGGCCACCTTGTGATCCTCATCATTAATTGAACTTACATTACTAGAATTTTGGTAGCCCAACCGTTTGGACTTGTGATGGATGGGTTGTGTTTAATCCAAACACATTCAAGATAAATGTAGAAAAAATAATTTTGAAATAATCTTATAAACAAAATCGGCCTCAAACAAAGAGAGACGTCGGGCACATGAGTTGAAGGTATTAATATTCCAAGATAAAACTCACTCAACATCATGATTAAAGATTGCTAGCTAGGGACGTTGTAAATATATATATGTTTGTACCGGAAGTTGGAAAATTAAGAATAATTCGATATATAATTCCACCATGAAAGTAATATAAAGGTACTTCATTCCAAATGGCAAACGTCATTAATTGTGGGGCACCAGGAATTGGTACTGTAACTAAGAAAGTTTCAAACTATAATTTGGTGGACCCTCGATATCGAATCTCTCTCGATCATTTGGAAAGTGGAAGTTATACTAATAATGCTAAGAAAAAGACAAATTAAAATGAAGAAATGTGATCAAAATAATATGAAAGGGGAATAAACGAAAAAAGAAAAAAATGAGGAAAATAATGAAACAATAGAGCTGTGCTTTGCGTGAATGGTGGCCAAGGAAGTTGTAGAAGCCTCGAGGAAACCTGGAGGAAAACTTTGGGGAAAACAGTGGAAATCTGCTGGCGCGCGCAGAGGCCAAAAGTTCAAAACCATATTCAGTTTCAAATGTTTTGGACGTTGAATTGAATTTATTTGAGTTGAGTTTTTTATGAATAGTAGTGAGTTTTATAGGATCCATTTAAAATGAGTTTATGTTTGTTTGAATGTTAAAATGAATTTAAATTTTTATAGAAAGTTATGAAATAATTGGAGCCACCAGAAATTTACTATTCACTTGTCAATTATGACTCTGAGCAACCAACGGTAATTCCAACATCAAGTTTGTTATTTATTTATTTACTATTTACTTGTCAGATCTTCACATAAATATATTATTTTATATAAATATTTGCTTATTCTTTTATAAAAATTAAATAAAATAATTATGAAAAATGGAACAAAAAATCTTCACAACCTCCTACTATTCACCCGTACTTTACACTCCATATTTTTTTTCTTTTATCAAATATTTTTTATATGAATAGTGAATAAAAAAAATTGAAATATTTAAAAAAAATAAACTCAAAATTTTTTTAAAAAAAATATTAAAAAATTAAAAAAAAAAATGTAAAGTGTGAAGTGTGGGTAAATAGTAGGAGGTTGTGTAGCAAAACCCATAACGGAATTGTACAAAAAAACTCTGCATTCTTGAGGTGTCCCGTCTTTATCAGTAAACTCTGAGTGAATTGCTTTTTCGGATGAAACTCAGCTCAAATTTGTGTTTGGATGCAGATGGAGTTGAAAAATGAACTAATCACAACTCGAAAATAATTGGCTGGCAACTTCCGGTCATACGTATCGTCCGACACCGGCCCAGAAATGCAGCCTAAGTTCCGAGTATCTTCCAGGAAGATTGCCAGAACATTTTATTTACGCGTAGAACTTTCTCTTATATGGGAGAAAAAAAACACATTCGGACTTTTTCTTCTATACGGAACGGCCCGGACAGCTTGTTTTGATGGAAGATTTTTCTAAATAAAAGACCTCTTCGTTTTTTTTCTTTGTCGTGAAAAGAGGTTTCTTGAAGTCAAGCCATCAGAGTTGACGTCAACCGGCTGGAATTAAGTACAGCCATTGCATGGGGCCTAACAACTAACAAGAAATTTCTGCATTTAAAAAAGAAAAAAAAAAGAGTTTTTCATTCCAAATTATGAGCGTCATGTAAATAATGTCAGCAATATAAATAATGTATTTTTTAGACTGATTTACAAATATTAAAAGTTTTGATACAAAAAGAACTAACTAGGAAGCTGCTTCTCCATTTAAAAAATAATTGCAGAAATTGTTTTTTTATTTTATTTTATTTTAGAAATTGGTTATTAAAAACTATATTTTTAGGAGAAAAACTCATACAAGTTATTAGATAACTTAATTAAAAAAATATTCCAATCTTTGCTCTCCTCTCTCTCTATAAGTAGTTCTTTCAACTGCTAGATTTATTACCGCGCTGAACAAGGTTTTTCTCTAGTCTTAGCGCCAGCTGACAGAAATGGATCCAAGACTATTAATGGAGGCCGTCGCAAGAAACGATAAAAACACTTTCATCAATTTAGTTCGCGAGAATGAAGATTTTCTCGATCAAAGAACAGCTGAATCCAGGAACACGGTGTTACACTGGGCATCAAGATTCGGACACACTGAATTGGTGAAGGAAGTTTTGAAGCTGCGCCCCATGTTCGTCGATGCAGAGAATGCAAAGTTAGAGACTCCACTCCATGAAGCTTGTCGTCACGGTCAAACTGAGGTCTTAAAGCTGCTATTGGAGGCTAATCCCGGGGCAGCTTGTAAACTTAATGCTGAAAACCAAAGTCCATTTTTTGTGGCTTGCAGTAATGGGCACCTGGATGTGGTGAAGATCCTTTTGAATCAGTCCTGGTTGGTAGGCTTAGAAGATGAGGGTCTTGACTCAACTTGTCTTCACGTAGCTGCCTCGAGAGGTTTCAAAGGTACTGCGTACGTAGCAGCAACTTCATGTTGTCCAGAGAGTATTTGTTTCCCCCAATATTTTAATTTTCAACTAATTAATACTCCTGGGTTTGCTACTTTTTGCAAGATATTGTTAGAGAGTTATTAAATGTGTGCCCGGGCCTTGCTCGCACGTTTGACAAGAATGGATATTCTCCATTGCACTGTGCTT
Organism: Pterocarya stenoptera; assembly: GCA_003123785.1. Lineage (NCBI taxonomy): Eukaryota > Viridiplantae > Streptophyta > Magnoliopsida > Fagales > Juglandaceae > Pterocarya > Pterocarya stenoptera. The sequence continues at coordinate 7,782 of QEOT01123032.1, forward strand.
GTAACAGTGGGCACCTGGAAATAACAAAAATGCTGTTGTGTCTTGGACTGGACATCGCTCTGCAGTTCAGTAGCACAGGTTACATGCCACTGCATTTGGCAGCCATGAACGGCAAAACTGAGACTTTTGAAGAATTTGAGCGGATGGCTCCCATATGCTTTCACCATCTCACAAGACAGGGAGAAACAGTTTTTCATTTAACTGTGAAATACAAGCACTACGATGCTTTCATGTGGTTGGTGGGTGCTTTCCATGATACTGATATCTTCCACCACACAGATCGATTGGGCAACACTCTATTGCATCTTGCTGTCTCTAGAGGATGTTCTCAGGTAAGGAATGATCGTATTTATTTTTAGTTAAGGTTTTGCTATTTGGATGAACTGCAATATTCCAATATGCTGATGTCATGATCTGGCAATTGACCTGATTTACAGTTTGGAAAATTAAGAACTTGGTCTCTCCCTCTTCTTTGGGTCGCTTCCTCAAGACCACTCTTGTTATTGTGTTTTCATGTGTGTATGTTTGTGTGTTCTAATTGGACTTTCTTCTCTAAATCTTCTCTAACCCCTGAGTTTTGTTCCAGATGGTGGCGTACTTGATCAATGAAACAACACTGAAGATCAACTCCGAGAATTGTGAGGGACTCACAGCTCTCGACATTCTCGATCACGCTGACAGAATGGATAAATTTCCTGATATTAAGGACTTGTTGGAGAGATCTGGTGGAAGAAAAGGTGCCAGAATGTTGAGCATGACAAACGAAGTGGATGATCCATCCAACAAAGGAACCAGTTCTGAAGTAAATTCAATCCTTCATCAAGTTGAAGAGACAAACGAAATTCAGGATGATAACACAATAAAACCAGAGCATTCACCAAGGAAGACAGCTAGTTCTTTGAGCAATGCATCAAGGCACAAGCGCCTCAGCAAATGGAGACGGGAAGAACTAACTAAATTCTATAATGACCGTCGATATAAAAGACATGACATATACTGGGAGGCACTGCAAAATGCTAGGAACACAATCATTCTAGTTTCAATCCTGATTGCTACAGTGACTTTTACCGCCGGCACGAACCCTCCTAAGGAAGGAAAAATGGAAAATTCAACACGGAAGGAAAAAACAGCTTTCAAGGTCTTCATAATAAGCAATAACTTAGCATTGTTCACATCTTTAGGCATTGTTATAATTCTAGTCAGCATCATTCCCTTTCAAAGAAAACTACTAATGAGGCTGCTGGTGATTAGCCACAAGGTCATGTGGGTGGCTGTGTCATTCATGGCTACATCTTATGTTGCAGCCACGTGGATGATTGTGGCACATCTTCCTGGGATGAAATGGATGTTTGGGGCTCTGATCGCTATCTGTGCAGGTACCATGGGAACTCTATTCCTCTATCTGGGACACATTTTGGCTACACACTGGTTGAGGAAGTTGAAGTGGAGGAAAGGCAAAGGTAAAAAGGATGGGACTGTTGCGCCCAAGCCTACGCCCTCTGATGGCAAAATCCAGTCAACATCTGCCAATCCCGACACCAGAATCGACGTCCGGCCTAACTCCAGCGACGCTGATGTTAAAAAAGAACGCAGATCACATGAATCCAGTTTCTCCACCAACTCTGACATTAGTAGTTCCATGTCCCGAGGATATCACCCATACTGAATGATCCAAATTGAGGGAAGGGAGAATTATCTGCCATTGATGCAGCAATGAGGTTGTTACAGTGAAATCCACACTCTGACTACTTCAAAAATCATATTTGGGTACTTGAGAATTTCTTTGTAATCGTTTTTTTTTTTTTCCAATTCCTGATCGGAAGCATTAAAAACTGTGAAGATTTCGAAAATGTAATTCCTGGTCGTCTTGCCAACAATCTGGCGGGGGATTGAGATTAATAAATTAAATTCAATATTATTCAGTGTGATGGAGAATTATAAATATAAAATTTTATATTATATATTCGATGTGTGATTGACAACAATAAAATTTCAATATTATTCACATGTGAAATTCCGGTAAAGGATTATGATGTATTAGTTTACATATAATTAATTTCTCACATCCTCTGTAGAAGTAATATTGACTGATCATTTTTTGAGATCAGCAGTCATTAACAGCGGTGAAGTGCATGTTCAATATATAATTCAATAACCTTCATTACTTGTTTCATCGCATGCATGTATTAGAAACTCTGCAAAGAGAAACCGAGCATGGCATGGATGATGCATGGATTCAATATATATATATATATATATAAATATATATATTTATTATATGGCCGGTCAAAAGATTTTGAAACTGCTGATATTTAATTTACCCATTGCTAGTTGGTAATCTAGGGATCATGGCCAGATTGTACAGTTTTTTGTTCATAACTTTGATCTGAATATCAATCATGCATGCATGCATCTTATAGAGGTTGGGGAATGAAATATATATACTGAACATGATTTAATCCTGCATGCACTCACTCACTCGGTAACAAATAATTTATTGATAGCTAGCAGAAGATCACAACATGTAAATTATAGGGCTCAGAACTTTCAATTCCGAGCATCTTAATTCCACAATACTATTGAAATTAAGCCGCATTAAATAACACTACTTAATTAATTAGATTCATATATCTGATCGTGATTGTTTTAAGTTTTATTACAAGTAAATGTTGAACAGTAGCAGTACATGCTAACGATTCTTCTTGCACTTTTCGAAACAGGTTTCCACGTAATCTCCTCCAACTGAATGATCTGCCACAGTAAAAAACATGACCAGGGTTTTCTTCAATATAAGTCTCCATGAATATAATATATTTACCTGAGGCAGCAAGCGGCCTGGTGGGCATGGAGTGATCAGCACAAGCAAGGGTACAAGTATAGATGGCATCTGAGAGAGGGCCGCCGTCATTGCAATGTTTCTTACAAAGTTCCACACAAACCGCATAATGCTTTGGGTCATGTTAAAACACCCAACACTTTGCAGGACATGTATATATTCCATCACAACCACGACCCGGAGCCGGAGGTGTACTCTTGCCCTCGTCTCCAGGCAGGGAAGCGACAGAAGAGATTGGTGCTAATTGTCCCGTCCAAGAAGAAGATTCCTCGTATTGATGAGCTTGTGCTACCACTAGGACAAGCATAGCCACTACTACAACTCTTCTCATCATGCTGGCTGGCTGTTAATTTGATCTCTTCCTCCCCTTTGAGTTTTCTTTGATTCACAACTTGACTGCAGAATCCGGCCAAGGTATAGACTGGGTACGTTTCCTTTGTGACACTGAATGAACAACAATAAATGAAGATTGAAGCTGTGATCATGGGCTTCTGTGGAGATTTCATTAATCCACTGAATTAATTGAGTGCTTATAATTGAACTTCTACAATATTTAGTTTTAATGTTGGGCTTACTGCCAGTAAAAACATCTTGTTAAAAATTGAACGGAGGATATATATTTATTTATTTGCCACTACGAATTATATCATCCATTCAATTCAGAATCTGACCCGGATCATGGGTATGACCCAACAGGAATTGAAGTACACAATTCTTTCTCATAAATGTGAGTCATTAGCTCTCCACATTAATGACCATGCCATGATGCATGCATGCATGAAAAAACATTAATTTAATTGAAGGATATATATATATATTTATATATATATAGTTAATTCTTTCTCATAATTAAGGCCGTTTACCCAAAAAAAAAAAAAAAAGAGGAAAAGGGAGCATTCTCGTAAAGTAAAATAATGAGCTCTTTAAATTAAGGTATTATTGGAAAGTTATTTATCACACTTGTAATTTCTGGACTTTTTAGAGGTTTTTTTAATTTTTTTTTTAAATTTAATTTTAAATCTTAGACATAAAGTGAGAGAGACAGAGACATAAAATGAGTTTCACTCTAAATGTGAAACTAACTTTATTTGTCTATATATTTCTCACTCTAAACCTTAAATTTCGTCCAAGGGACTCCAAAGGATCGAAATTGTTTAGTTTAATTATATATCCTTCCTTTCAAGCATGTGGTTTTTGAAGATTTCACACAAATCGTACTGGATTAGAGTGAATGAGGTTGTTACGTACTCATGTGAAGAGATTTCGAAAATGTAATTCCTGGGCGTCTTAGCAGCGCTGGTTTGGGGTTGAGACAAAATATAAAATTTTCATCTCATCTCATCATTACACATTTTTCAAATCCGCATATAAAATATGATAAACAATTCAATTTTTTCAAATCTCAATTCAACTTTTTCAAATCCCAAAACAATAATATCAAAAAATAATATTTTAAACTTTTATCTAAAACCAAAAATTCTCATCTCTCCTCCAAACAAAAAATTCTCATTTTAATAAAAAAATAGTTATTTTCGTTACAAATAATTGGCCGCCGCATAGATAATTCGTAAGTACGAGTACATGATATTATTTATTTTAAATACGCAACTAATTCAAATTATCCATGTCATTACACTTTTTTTAGAGAACACTTAACTCTTAAGTGAGTTTCTGATCTTTTAAAAGAAGCCACTGGTCATTATATATATATATATATATATATACACGCGCGCGTACGTACCACTACAATAAAAACGACATTTTCTGACTAATTTATCACGATCAAAAGATTATTCACAATCAAAATTAGTTACGAATAGTCTTTTGATCGCGATAAATTGATCGAAAAATGTCGTTTTTGTTGTAGAATTATAAAACCAAATCTAGAGAGATTGTTATATTGAATAAATTGAGTTGGATCTTTTAAACCCAATATTATTTAGCGGGATTGAGATTAATATTAAAATTTAACATTAGTTAGTGTGAATATTAAGAACAAATATAGACTTTTACTTTATTAGACGTGTGATTAAGAATAATAAGATTTCGATTGAAGAATAATATTATTCATTGTGTAAAGGATTATATGAGGTATCTTCTTTATTATTACTTTACATATATATAATTTATGTTAATACCATGTAAAATCACTACTTATTTCAAAAATTTAAGCTGATAGATAAATATAAATTTAATTATTTGTATTATATTCATTAAACACTTCCAATCCGCCGCAGAAGTATTGACTCATTTTTTCCAGATCAGCATTAACTTATTAACACCGGTGAAATGTTCAATAATTCAATGGCCTTTATCATGCGTTTCATGCATGAATTATAAACTCCTCATGAAAGAGAAACTGCTCACGGCATGTACATTAATATATATGACCAGCCAAAAGATTTCGAAACTGCTGATAATGTACCCATTGCGGCCAGTTGGTAATCTAGGGATGGATTGCCAAGATGGCCAGATTGTCCAGTTTTTGTTCACAACTTCTGAATATCAGTCATCTTGTAGAGGTTGGGGAATGAAATATAATGAACATTTAGGCCCCGTTTGGAAGTCCAACTGAATTGAGATCAACTCAGTTAAGTTTAATTTTAAGCTGAGTCTAACATCAAACACGCAATTCTCAAATTACTAAACTCATTTCAACCCAAAACTACTTTACACGTGGGACTCATAATTTTTTTCAACTCAATACCTCTTTACACGCAGAACCCACAACATTTTTCAATTTTCTATAAATACATCTAAACTCATCTTAGGTGGACCCCACAAAACTCATTCTATCATCTCAATTCATTACTATTCATAAAGAATTCAACTCATTTAACTCAGCTCAACAATATCCAAACAGGGCCTTAATTATGCATGCACTCACCAAGTAATTTATTGATAGCCAAATAGCAGAAGACAAGAAGAAAATAGGATTTAAGACTTTTAATTCCAAGCATCTCCCACATTACTATTGGAAGCGTTAAATAACATTTATATTAGATCCATCTCATTGTTTCATGTTTTATTACAAGTAAATGTTGAACAGCTAGCAGTACATGCTAACGATTCTTCTTGCACTTTTCGAAGCAGGCTTCCACATTTCCTCCAACTGCATGATCTGCCACAGTTAAAAAACATGATGGATTAAAGATTTTTTTTCTAACAAGATATGCAAATAATTAATACGATACATATATATTGAGGGTTTTCTTCAATATATACTCTCAATGGATATATATATATATAAATATATATATATATTTACCTGAGGCGAGCTGCCTGATGGGCATGGAGTCAGCACAAGCATAGGTACAAGCATAGACGGCATCTGTGAGAGGGCCGTCATTGCAATGTTTCTTACAAAGTTCTAAACAAACCGCATAATGCTTTGGGACATGTTTAAACACCCAACACTTTGTAGGACACGCATCAACACAATCAGAACCTGGTGGTGTCTTGCCCTCGTCTCCAGGTAGGGAAGCGACAGAAGCGATTGGTGCGTGTCCTGTCGAGGAAGAAGACTCTTCCACTTGATGAGCTTGCGCTACCACTAAGAGTACAAGCATAGCTAAGTACAACACTACAACAACTCTTCTCATCATCATGCTTGCTGTTTGATCTCTTCCTCTCTTTGGAGTTTTCTTTGATTCACAACTTGAATGCAGAACCCCAATTTATAGACTGGTTTCCTCTGTGACATTGAATGAACAGCAATAAATGAAAATTGAAGTTTTGGGTATCTGTGGAGATTTCATTAATCCACATAATTAATTGAGTGTTTTAACTCTTTTAATGCATCATTATTCGTTAAGATTGTGGAAGAAACAAAGTAATTATGGAAACGAAATAACTAGATTACTAGTTTTAATGTTAGGCTTAGTTCTTTCTCATAAATGTGAGTGAGCTCTCTACATATAAAATGACTCATGCCATGCTTGCATGAAAAAAGTACATTAATTGAAGTATAGTTAATTCTTTCTCATAAAGGTTTAGCATTCTCATAAATTAGTAAAATGAGCTCTTTAAATTAAGGCATTATTGGAAAGTCAAATGATCTCTTTAAATCTCGCTTCTAATTTCCGTAAAAGAGATACGAGGTTGTACTACGATAATGTTCCGTTATTTGCTCTTAACGGATAATACTATACCTCAGCTCAGGTCCTGATGATCTGCAAGTAATTATGATATGTGCAGCTTGGTCTTTTCCGCAAGTGCGACGATGATCAGCAACTCAAGTTAGACAAGAATGGGCAGAATTGGCATTAAACACTAAATTCTCAAAGTTAATTATATCGTGGTGCGATTTTTTGTCTTCCATGTTCCATCTCACAAACATATTGGTTTTTTTTTTTTAAAAAAAAATCGTTATAATTGTTAAAAACTCCTCTTATAATTTCCTTAAAATCATTAAAAATGCCAAAAACTTTTATCTCCTAAGTAACGTTACGTGAGAGTCTGACAACATTCTTCACTCTTCCTGTAGTACTCCATTTGAGGTATTAATTAAACCGAAGCTAAAAGAAAGTACTCTCAAAGCTGGACAGTAGAATTGGATATGGTTTGAAAACCTCAAATCAATCTGCATCATGTACACCTATATCGACAAATTAAAGCTTTCACAAACTGGATTCATCATCCCATGCCATACCAGTTTCATCATCACAAACCTTTTGGCATGATGTAGACACTATTCATCCCATCCTTCCTCACAAAGAGCACCAAGTGTGCCCTCGACTACAATATATAGTTTTCAAGTACCAAAACATCGATTATTTTGAAGTAACCAGGAGGTAGACACTATTTTCTAGAAGCCATATATTTATAGAGGATGCATAACATGAACATCGATTGAGTGTGTGGAGAATCGAGGTGATTCAGTTATTGGACAGCCAAATTACATTCTGGACAGCAGACGCGGCAAGTAAGATGCAGCTGAAGAAAGTTAAGGCTATTGAGATGGCGACATGGTCACAGAAGCTATGCAAAGGCTTACAGAAGTTTGGTAAAGCCGTATGTCGGATTCCTGTGCGATTCAAGTTGGTCACCCCTGTTGCAGCTGATGCAGCACTCACCATGGCATACGCAAATGCCTGCAGCAGCAAACTAATTATCATGCCCTTGGAAACAGTAACGAGCCTAAAGTGGATTCCAATTTCTGGAAGGCATGAACATGATTTTCTTAATAGAGGATATTTAAATCAAAGGCTAGAGCCATATTAATTATGCAACTGAAACAGTTATAATGCAACAAAACCATGGATACAAATCAATTCAAGGCTACTTACTAATGATAGGAGAAATTGCTAGAAATGTTTTAATCCTCAGCCACAAAATTGTCTGGTTTAGAGAAGTGAGTCAAACTAGCTAGCATGCATGTATGTTATGGATTGCAGTCAAGTTCAGTTGGTCTACCGCACCTTTTGTGGAGCAACTACGGAAAACGTAGACCACCTTTGTGTGACAGGACGTATGGGACTCAGAGGAGAGTGGTGAAGTTAAGAAGCTGAGTGGATGCTTAATAATGTCAAGGGTATAAACCAAAGAAGCAGAGTGGTGAAGTTATTCTTGGCAGCAACCATTTGTGCCCTTTGTTAATGCTACCGGGGCTCATAGGAGAGCATTAGCCTTCTGGAGAAGCGGGGCTTTGGAGCGAATGTTCTTGTGTTGTCTTGAACAACATATACTGCTTTGTTTTCTTTGGTAATGCTACCGGTACAAGTTCCAACCTTTGTGGTGATGGTCAATATTAGCGGTTTGTGTTCATGTGGTGAAGTCTGGAATTTGTGGATTTTGGCGTGTGGTCCTACCGGGCGCACAGGTTATATATAAATTTTTTAGGTGGTTGAAGGGATATGCAGGGCCGGCAGCTTGGAATGTGGTATTTCCTTGGCTGCCTGTTAATGATGTGATCGTTGTATCTGTTTCCGCGCTATGGATGCGGTCTCCATTGTGACCATGTTCTATGGCAGTGACTGTATATGAGCTATATATTGCGTTCTGTAATGGCTTGTATTTTGTTCCGCTCCACATTTGGGATTTTCTTGCCAGATATGTAAGTGCTCTGCCCACTCCAGTTCGTTTATGAAAAAATTACTTAAACCTTACCTTACCCAGAGAGAGAGAGAGAGAGATAGAGAGAGCAACAGTACTTCACCTGATCCGCAGCAAAAATAAGCCATGCATGGTTTCTTGAGAGTGTCACTGGTGACTTCCTCAGCAGGCTTGACGCGCTAATGAGTAGCTGCAACAAGGAGTGAACTGCAACAGCTGCCGAAATTACAACTACATACCTGCCACCACCCCCCAGCGCTAACATCAGTTTAAAACCCTTGCAATTAATTTCGAAACGCGACACTCCAGTAGAGGACAGAGATGGAAATTCTATAAAATCTCAGCCCAACAAAAACAAATCAAATCCAATCATTCACGGGTCTGATTCTATTTATTTGAATGCCGTGAAGCGAAAAAGAGGATTCCCGGAACGTGTTGTTACATTAGAAGCGCCAAATAACACCAGGGCAATTACGTTTCAACCGAATTCTCGTAAGGCAACAAATCAAACCAAGATGACAACCCGCTTTATCCGGTCAAGTCTTTTTTGGGTGAAAAGACTAGTGAAGTGGGCAACCAGAAATGCAAATTAAGACATTAAAATTATAAAAGAATATTTTCCTAAAAGAAAAGCCTCCGCCCATCACTCACTCTGTGTCAACCGAAACACCCAAATGCCAAAATACATTTGTATGGGAGAAAAAAGGTGTTCTTTTTCTTTTTCCTTTTCCTTACTATCATGTTGGGACCCAACAGGAAAGGGAGTGGGAAAAAGCAGAGTAGATTATAGTACGTTCTCCAGAATCCATTTCCGTCAGTTTCCTCACGTTTCTCAGCTACCAAACAAAGTTTCCAACGACAAAAACAACAATGATATGTGATAATATATACATATATATATATAATTACATGAGTAATACTATTGCAGGCAGGCAGGCTTACTCGAAGGAGTGAGAGAAAGACCACTTGGAGTAAACGGGGAGTTGGAAGCCATAGATAGAGACGTTACTGGCCTCCTTTGCCGTGACCATAAACGACAGGGCAGCCACCGAGGTCAACATGCACAGCAGCCTGAGAACAAGGTGCCCCAGGTCGGACCTCCGGAGCAACACCGAACCCGTCCTTGGAGACGACCTCGTCTCCACGAGAGGCATCATCCTTCCACTCTCCACCGAGGAAACCTTCGCCTCCGGCGTCTTTTTGTCACTCACCATTGTATCAGTGTGCACTCGTGGCCTCGTGGGCGTGTGCGTGTCTGTGTCCGAGAGTTCAAAGGTTTCGTTTTGTGTTTTGATGTCTGTAATAAAGACAAGCGCGGGGCGAGTTTTAAACAGAGAGAGCTCAGATCCCTCCGGTTACTTATTCTCCAGTTCGTAATAATTTCAATGATATGTATTATGCACTGCATGTACTTTTCCTATAATTATTAAAAAATATATAAATACAATCTACACTTAACATGATCTAGAATAGGCATCCTCATTTTCAAAAAAAGAAAAAGAAAAAAAAGAATAGGCATCCTCTTGCCTTAGCGAATTAGATGTTTCATATAGATAGATAAATACATCATTTGGGTTTATACAACATTCAGGTCCTGTTGAGCTGAGTTGACATGAATTGAATTTTTTTTTTAATAATAGTGAGTTAAAATGATGGAGTGAGATTTGTGGGCTTATCTAATATGAGTTTATATGTATTTAGATGTTTAAGATGAGTTTAGATGCATTAATGGAAAATTTAAAAAGGTTATGAATCTCGCATGTAAAGAAGTGTTAAATTAAAAAAGATTGTGGGTCTCATGTATAAAGAAGTTTTGAGTTAAGATGAGTTTAATGATTTTGAGAGTTGGGTGTTTGGATATCAGACTCAATTTCAAATCAGACTGAACTGTCTAAGTTCCAAATAGGGTTAATATTATTAGCATGATATTTTCAAATAGATTTGACCCCACATAAATATTTAATACTATGTCCATCTCTTTGCGTTAGATCATTCAATTCGGTCAACAAATCAGAAATGATCTCAATTATAAAATCTAAAGAAATGTTATAAGGAAGCCTTACACCACACAGTTTCACCTAATTAATATGTGATTTATTACTTTTATCATTTTATTTAAACATACATATTTAAGTATTAAGATAGAATGACAAAATGATAAAGCATATGTTATTTAGATAAATGTGTATGGTGTAAAACTTACATGCAAATTTCTCTAAAATCTATATTCGAAGGCACACATTATAGTCTATGCCTTTCTTTATACTTCTCTAGACTATTCAAATTTAAAATTTAATGTGTCAGCCCGTCCAAAAAAAAAAATTAATGTGTCAGAAACGTAAACTGTGAATTCACCTAAAGCTAATTATTATCAAAGAAAATACATTCAAATTCTTTATAACATTCAATATCACACCTTGCACACCTATTTTTAGAACAGCCACGGAAGGAGTATTGTGGACATACACTCCCACGAGATGAAATTCATAAGTCTAAAAAGTATTAAATTGAATACAAATACTTTCTATTCATGATGATTAAGCTACAATCCTAAGATCAGATATAAATATATATAAACAAGTCTTTTGATATTGATTAATTACATTTACTACTATAAAGTGAAAGCGATAAATACTGCAACCAATAAACCAAGCTTTGGGGTTTGTTTTTATTTCATGTTTATCATTATTAATTGATTATAAATAAGTAGTCCAAAGAATCAAGGTTTCCGTGCCTCTATGTGATAAGAGACCGTGAGTGAACAGTGTCATGGAATTGATGCTTTGTTTGGTTTGGTTTAATAGAAAACCTTATATTTGTCTGATTTTGCATCGTCTCCATTATTTTTCCAGAAAATATGGTATGCTATTTAATCTGACCATAAAGCACACTTATTCGACACCAGAGCACGACAAATACTGCACGGTCGGCACCTGACTTCTAGGCGAGCATCAATAATGTCGTTGTTGTTGTTGGTTTTTATTTTTTTTATTTTTATTTTTTGGGGATTTTAAAACAGATTCAGAGTTCCTATCTTATGCTTCATTGTCCCTTTGCCTGTACAAGTACAACAACCTACTACATTGGTCGGTATACAAACAAACAAATAAATCAACCTCAGATATTCACATGCTAAGGCATCTTGTTGCTTTCACATTAAATTTCCAGATGGCATAATTCGCATATCAACCTCGAACTAAATGGTACTTTCAATCTTGCACCATTTCAACAAAAAACCAAACATTTATCGATGGGAGGGACCAAAAAAAAAGTGCTTCAAACTTACAAGTGCTAAGACTCTATTCTGTATGTTAAATTACCTGCGACGTTGCACATAAAGGGCTAAAAGACTGTTGGCCCGCCTAAACTCCAAACATCAAATCCATGATTTTGGAGGCCAAAGATTTTGTTGGGGAAGCAATGGCCCCTCTGGGCTGCCGTGCACCGGTATTGCCATTTTGAAGATAGTAAGAACGAGTAGGGGCCTTGGATGTGTTCAGGTCCGAGGATTTTGTGGATGGTGGAGGAGGTGGTAAGGTCATGAATCCCTGATTGCTAAGCCTTTCATCCAAAGCCTGGCATTGCATCGGATCCAATGTCTTGACACCAACAATTAGTACCCCATTAATTTGCATGCTATTTTTGCTGAGAGCCTTCTGAGCATCAAATCGATTCTGCACCGACAAAAGTAACAAAATCAGTACATACTTTGTCCAAACTCCAAACNCCGTGAGTGAACAGTGTCATGGAATTGATGCTTTGTTTGGTTTGGTTTAGTAGAATACCTTATATTTGTCTGATTTTGCATCGTCTCCATTATTTTTCCAGAAAATATGGTATGCTATTTAATCTGACCATAAAGCACACTTATTCGACACCAGAGCACGACAAATACTGCACGGTCGGCACCTGACTTCTAGGTGAGCATCAATAATGTCGTTGTTGTTGTTGGTTTTTATTTTTTTTATTTTTATTTTTTGGGGATTTTAAAACAGATTCAGAGTTCCTATCTTATGCTTCATTGTCCCTTTGCCTGTACAAGTACAACAACCTACTACATTGGTCGGTATACAAACAAACAAATAAATCAACCTCAGATATTCACATGCTAAGGCATCTTGTTGCTTTCACATTAAATTTCCAGATGGCATAATTCGCATATCAACCTCGAACTAAATGGTACTTTCAATCTTGCACCATTTCAACAAAAAACCAAACATTTATCGATGGGAGGGACCAAAAAAAAAGTGCTTCAAACTTACAAGTGCTAAGACTCTATTCTGTATGTTAAATTACCTGCGACGTTGCACATAAAGGGCTAAAAGACTGTTGGCCCGCCTAAACTCCAAACATCAAATCCATGATTTTGGAGGCCAAAGATTTTGTTGGGGAAGCAATGGCCCCTCTGGGCTGCCGTGCACCGGTATTGCCATTTTGAAGATAGTAAGAACGAGTAGGGGCCTTGGATGTGTTCAGGTCCGAGGATTTTGTGGATGGTGGAGGAGGTGGTAAGGTCATGAATCCCTGATTGCTAAGCCTTTCATCCAAAGCCTGGCATTGCATCGGATCCAATGTCTTGACACCAACAATTAGTACCCCATTAATTTGCATGCTATTTTTGCTGAGAGCCTTCTGAGCATCAAATCGATTCTGCACCGACAAAAGTAACAAAATCAGTACATACTTTGTCCAAACTCCAAACATCAGAAAGAATAGGAGAAGGCCACAAATGTGTCAAGATAAAACAATTATGCAGCAGCTATCATCTTCTGAGTTAAGTCCCAATTTGGCATACACTTCTAATCGGTAGGACTAACAAGAATCCTTTTCAAATTTACATCGTAAGAGTAACATCAAAGGCCCAAAGAAAAGATTGAATAAGGAGATTGCTGGCGTTTTATTACCACATCTATCGAACTTGCAATGTCAGGAAAAAACACAAAAAACAAACAAAGAACCAAACAAACCTGATACAGAATGTGCATCCAGTTGGCATATCTTGGACCGGGAACATGTTTCAAAATCACACCACACTTTTCAAACTCCCTCAATACTAAGTTTGTATCAGCTGGGGAAAACCTGGAAAGGGAAAAAGAAACAGTATTATAAAACTACAATATCATAAAGGAATAAATAAGCACATTTCATATACTTACATGGTTGATTACTAAGGAATATAACAAATAAAGCTTCGAAGGGTTTATGACTCAAGTAAGATGCATATATGCAGACCTAGAAGCTTCAAGCTGTAGAACCTTATGTTTAAAGCTGGAAAACACCATGAGGGATCTTCAACCTTGAAACTAGTCTATTATGTATATGGAAAAGAAGCCCCAAAGATGCCTCAATGAGTATCAAATAGTCGGTCAACTAATGAGCCACTTACCACCAAAATGTTTATTTACCAACATCCACCTCATAACCCTATATCCATGTCCTTCACCTTCATTTTGAGACCACAACTACTCAAGCCTTCTATTTCCTTGGGTAGAGATATATAAACCCCATCAGCCTATTTCCATTCACTTTAAGACGAGGTGGCTACTTAATATAAGACAACAGCACGAAAAATACTGTATAAGATACAGAAGAGAACACCATACATACAAATTTCAATTGGTTGCCCATTTAAAAAAAGATAAAGAAGAAGAAGACAAAAGCACTTATGTTACCCCTATAACTTAAATAGTGTTGCAGAGAACCATCCTACGAGTGCTTCTAATGCATAATTGGATCTCCTTATGTAATTTATTGCACAAGATATAAAGAATTCAATAAACAAAGTGTAGGCACATAACTCAGTAATCACAATTAACACAAGAAGGTTTGGCAAACAATAAATGTAAATCTCCCATAAGAAGCAATGCTGACAGTATGAATAATGTCAAAACTTTTTTTATATTCCAACGTGTCAAACTTTCGACACTGCAAAGCAATGTTTCCTAAAACTTTCCATTGATACCACCCTTTGAAGAGCCTTGAGCAGAGCAGGGATGAGGAAAGATTAAAGCCAAATAATATGTAGGCATAATCATTAAAATAAAAAAGAAAAGAAAGGTTAAAAATATACCCATAAACGGTAACCCATTCTTCCACGTTGAGATTCCATGTGGGCGTGCAATTTCTCTGCATCTCCGGTCTTGCAACTTCCCTTGGAGGCAGAAGTGTGATCAAAGCACCAGGCTGAACCACACCCTCAACAAGTGAACTCTTTCCTTTCTCATCTTGCTCTCTACCACTCTTTGCAGATGACCACCAACTCAAACCAGCAGAACTCTGTTGGTTTTGCTGTGGAACAATCAGGGCATAAGAAGTGCTCGTCTCTGATTTGGATTTCCCCGAAGTTAAAAAATTCTGACCAGAACTTTGGAGTGGAGTTCTGGGGTCCGATTGAACTTCTGGAGACATTGGGTAATCTGGAATCCCAGATTCAGGAGAAAAATCTGAGCGGTCTTCCAAGGTGTAAACAGGAGGAGGCGGAAGATCTGACCCGGACAAGTTCTCACGCCATAGAGCAGATACTGCAGCTGCCTGGCCTGGACTTGAAAACTTCCCTCTCCTGGCAGAAACAGGAGATGCCAAATCTTGGAAAAACAATGACTGTCTCCCAGATCTGGGAGTTTTCTGTACTGTGGTGCTCATCTTAGGATACTTTAAATTGAAACACACTATCTGCAAACTGATAATGAACTTATTACCCACTGTTTAGTTTCCAAGAAATTACAAAAAGGAACATATTCAAGTAGTACAAAATAAAGTTTTCAGCAAAATTCAGTGGCGTAGTTCATTCCTCAGATCAAATGGGTCAAAATTAGAGAATTATGAGGTCCATTCTCAGAATAAAAATAGATACTATTAAATAATCTATTTTCTTTTCATTTCAGCATTTTCTCAGCAATAAGGCATACCATAAATTGAACAAGGACTGCTCGAAGATTTGTTGAAAGAGGTGAAAAACCGTCTAAGAAAATACAGCTTATACGGCTAAACTTCACTGATAACTAATTGAAATCTTCACTAAAAAAATCTCAAATAAAGCAAAATTTCTTGGCAATTGATCCGTTTCTTTTGCATGAAGTGGCCGAGAACAAACTAACTACAACTAACCAAATTGCCATTAGCATTTATTTTATTTTATTTTTTCAGAAACCATAGCGAGTGCAATAAAAACCAAGCATGTAAAAAGAATAGACCTTAAGATACCTGTGGTTTGAGAAAGTAGCTAAGTATTAGATGCACAAATCCAGGCTCTTGAAGCTAAAATCCCTCAATAATGCACAGAAGTTGGACTGCAGAATATAAGCCTATAGAAAATTTAAGAAATCCCTCTGTTTGGTAGCTGAGAAAACGAATAAAAAACAAGATCAGCAATTTAGAACCTAAGAACACGCCACTCAGTAGCTAAGCAGAGAACTCATTATCAGAGCAAAATAAATTTATCATCTACAACTTTTGTCCTCTGTTTGGTCGCCACGAAAACCAATAAATAAATGACAAATCACCTCAAATAAACGAAATCATGTATACTAGGATAGTGAAACTTCGGAAGTTCAGAATTGCAATAAAAGGAATCCAAATTCACGTTTAAATTCGTTCGCGTTTTCTCGTCAACCGAACAGAAATGAGAGAGAGAGAGAGAGAGCACCTGGCCAGACTAGAGGTTGAGCTAGCTCTGTTAGATCGATTGGGGTTTCAGGTTTCTGAAAGCCAAAACCTCAATCCAATTAAAATTTGATCTTCGATATTTATAAAGAGTTTGTCCGTGTTAAGGACAAAGTTGCCCTTGCAAAGACCTTCAGCCTGCAACCATCACAGCACAAGGACCTGAGCAATTCCACGTAACAAACTCTGCAATATGCAGTGCATGCGTCGTGCCTGCTCTCTAACTCTGCAAATGTATCCGTACCACTAGCTCTAGATTATTCCATTCATTGTACTCTATGTCTATAAAAGGATCTCATGTAATAATAGTTTTCTCAAGAAATGAAAAATCACACAAATTCTTTGCCTTGACATGGTACCAGAGCTGTAAAGGACTAAACGTGCATGGCTTCCTCTTCTACTTTCCCACCCTCCCTCAACCCAGTATTTCTCATACACTCTCTATCAAGCTTAACCCCAATAACTACCTATTATGGAAGGTTCGTACTTTCGTGGCCAACAATTGTATAAATATGTTGATGGCTCGTGCCCTCCATCAAAACCAGAACTCGATAAAAACACTCCAAATCCAGCTCATGATCTTTGGCTTCAACAAGATCAAATGTCCGTTCTTATCTCCTCTCTTTCTAAGCCACTTATAGCATAAGTTGTTGGATGTACCTCTGCTAGAGCCGTATGGCTCTCGTTGCAATCAACCTATGCCTCAGTCTCCCAAGCCTGAATTCTACAATCTCAATTCCAATTAGCCTCCCTTAAGAAAGGCTCATCTCAAGAATTGCACACAAAGGTACAAAATAAAATGTAATTGCAAGCAAGAAGGACATGCAGCAGCAGCAACAACACACAAAGCAGCAAAAGCAAACATGAAGTACACTGCAACACTCAAGAAATACATGCAACAGCAAAAGCAAATAAAGCATACGGCAGCACACAAGAAGCAGAAGGGAGCAGCAAAAAAAGGAAGAAAGCTTTGGGTCTAAAAAGATCTGTGAAAAACATGGCTACACACATGAACTGTTAAGAACTTGATATAAAGCACTATCTAAACCATGCTGCCCATAAAAAGTTGCAGATTGTTACTTGTATTTGTATAGAAGATTTAAAGTTAGTTTTTCTTTATAGCTTTTTCTTCAGCTTTTGTAATGTATAAATAGCAGTAGATTATGTGTCATTAAACAAGATCAATGAGATAAGAAATGTTCTCCTCTTCAAATCTTCATCTTTTCAGCTCAATTCTTAACATGGTATCAGAGCGCTAAGCCAGGCTCATCCATACCGCTGCATTCCTTCCCAGTTTTGTTTTCTTTTCACAAACACTTTTTTTTTTTTTCCTGAAGCTCCTTCACTCATCCTTTCACAATGGCATCTGAGGATGATATGCATGAACCCATTTCCAATACTCCTTCACCTTCAGAAAACCCACATAGTCCATTCTACATACATCACAGTGACAACTCTCACACTATAATCATTTCTCTACCTCTTTCAGAATCTAACTACTTGTCTTGGAAAAGGTCTTTCACCTTAGCAATCTCAATCAAGAATAAACTGGGCTTCCTTGATGGAAGCATTCCAACCCCATCACATGATGACCCTCTTTACATTCCCTGGATGTGCTGCAACAATATCATACTCTCATGGATTCTCAAATCCATCACAAAAGAGATTGCATCAAATGTTTTCTACATCAGCTCGGCAAAGACTGTATGGGACAAGCTTCACACTCGTTTTTCCCAACCAGACTCTGTAAGAATCTATCACTTCAGCAGCAACTTGGAACTATAGTGCAAGGGACCCAATCTGTGAATGAGTACTTCACTCAACTCAATGGAATATGGGAGGAACTCAACAACTACAGACCAAGACCATGTTGCTCATGTGGTCTTTGCACTTGCAAGGCCCTCACTACAATGGGAGAAACTCAGCAAGCCGACTACGTTTTCAAGTTCCTCATGGGCCTAAGTGACACTTATGAAAACATTAGAGGGCAAATCATTTTGATGAGCCCGATTCCTTCTTTGGATAAAACTTTCTCCCTGATTTTGCAAGAAGAACGACAAAGGCAAACACGAGTTATGGTAGTTCCTTCTGCTGAATCTTCAGTTTTAGCAGTGTTTAATAACACCTCATTCAAGAAAAAGGAAAAGGATTTAACATGCAGTCACTATGGAAAATCTGGACACATTCGAGAGAAATGTTACAGGTTAATTGGGTTCCCTCCCAATTTTAAGTTCACCAAGATCAAGCAAGGGCAGTTCAGCAACAATTTTTCAAGCCCTCATTCAGCAAACCAAGTAATGTTTCCAAGTCAAGATAAAGAATCTGTCATGGTGCCTCAACTTTCACTCACTCAGTCCCAAATTCAAAAGTTAATGGCACTAGTTAATGGACAAGCACAGCAGCCAACTCATGTCTCCCAAGGACCCAACTCGACCCTTCAATCCAGCTCATCCAACTCACCACATAGCACACCTCAGTTGAACATGGCAGGTACATGTTATTAGCCACCTCCAATACTTCTATTTTTTCCCAGCACCATAAAAATCAATTGTCATCTCTTTTACATCATAACTCACATCACTTAGACAGCACACCATGGATCATTGATACCGGGGCAACAGACCATATAGTCTGTTCCTCAACCCTCCTTACATCCATCACTTCCACCACTCATGCCTTTGTTCAATTACTAAATGGATCACGGGTTGAAGTCACCCATATTGGCACTGTCAAACTTTCAGAATCCATTATCCTTACAGGGGTACTGTGTGTCCCTTCTTTCACATTCAACCTGTTATCAGTTAGTAAGCTCATTCTTAACTCTCTTATTTGCCTCATTTTCATAGACAAATTCTGTTTTATACAGGACCATGTTTCATGGATGACAATTGGACCAGCTAAAATCCATCGTGGCCTATACTACTTGCTCACCAGCTCTCTCGGTTCCAGACACCTCACTCAACTTCACAAAGTTCCTTCAATTTCCTTCCAAAATTAGATCTGTAATGCCTTGAGTAGGCAGGACTTTGATGTATGGCACCTTAGGCTTGCACATTTGTCTAATAAAAGGATGGACCTAATTCATTCTTACTGTCCAGATGTAATTGGTCAAAACCATACTCACTGTACTGTTTGTTTCATAGCTAAAGAGAAAAGATTACAATTTCAATCGAGTATAACTTCCACAACTCGTGTTTGATCTCATTCATAGTGACATATGGGGACCATACTCTCAAGCCTTATTAAATGGACACCACTATTTCTTAACCATAGTGGATGATCACAGCCGCACCACATGGGTGTATCTCATTAAGTTCAAATCTGAAGCAAAGTCCATTTTACAATCTTTCATCCTTATGATCCATACTCAATTTGACACTAAAATTAAACAAATCAGAATTGATAATGGTCTTGAGTTCCACATGCTCGAATTCTACAAGTCTTATGGAATTCTTCACCAAAAGTCTTGTATATATACACCCCAACAAAATGGAATGGTTGAGCGAAAACAATAGCACCTCATTACAGTAGCCAGAGCCCTTCTCATTCAAGCATCCCTTCCTACTAAATCCTGGGGAGATGTTGTTTTGACAGCAGCCCACTTAATCAATAGGATTCATTCACCACTTCTCAAAAATCAATCCCCTTATGAAGTGATTTTCTCCTCCAAGCCATCCTATCTCCATTTAAAAGTTTTTAGATGTCTTTGTTTTGTGTCAACACTCAAACGAGACAGAATTAAACTTGATCCTAGATCCAAGAGATGCATCTTCATTGAATATCCTGTAGGTATCAGAGGATACAAGCTAAATGATCTCACCAATCATACAACCTTAGTATCCCGAGATGTAATTTTCATAGAATCTGAGTTCCCTTTTGAACGTTCAGCTCATGAGAATGCCTCCTCCCCCACACTCCATTCTGATCTCACCCTCCCTCCACCCTTCCCTGATATCACATCTTATCCCTCTTCACCTCCTTTAAACAGATCAAAGATTCACTCTCCCTCAATTGACCCATTTCCTCTCTCACCATCCCCCTTAGCTTTTGAATCTGAAGCTGAACCTGTCACCATACCAGAAGCTGAACCTGTCACCATACCAGAAGCTGAACCTGTCACCATACCAGAAGCTGAACCTGTCATTCCCTCCAGTAATGTTGAATCTATGGCATCTCTTTCACCAGCCCCACTTCACAGATCTAATAGAGTCAAACATACCCCATCATACTTACATGATTACCATTGCCAGCTTGTCTCTTCTTCTAATCATCTTTCCCTCTCTAAGAATTGCACTGCACACCCTCTTCAACACACACTGTCCTATTCACGACTTTCTCCTTCTCACCAAAGCTATGATTTATCTTTCACACTCACATCCGAACCTAAAACTTATGAGGAGGCTGTTGTGTGTAATCATTGGCGTGATACTATTGCTCATGAACTTGAGGCTCTTGAAAATAATGGTACTTGGTCAGTCATTCATCTTCCTCATGGCAAGAAAGCCATCGGTTGCAAGTATGTGTTCAAAATAAAACTAAAATCAGATGTTACTATAGACAAACACAATGCACAGCTAGTAGCTAAGGGGTATACTCAACATGAAGGCTTCGACTATCAAGAAACTTTTAGCCTCGTAGCCAAGATGACAATTATCAGACTATTCCTCTCTCTTGCTGCCATTCATAATTGGCATTTAGAACAATTGGATGTTCATAATGCTTTTCTCAATGGTGATTTTGATGAGGAGATCTACATAGACCTGCCACCTAGTTTCCCATTTAAGGGAAGTCTCAACCTGAAGGGAAGAAAATGGTATGCAAATTTCACAAATCATTATATGGCTTGAAACAAGCCTTAAGACAATGGAATGAAAAATTTACTAACTCACTTGTTGCTACTGGTTTTTGCCAATCAAAATCAAATTACTCACTATTTACAAGGAGTGACAAGGATGGTTTTGTTGCTCTTCTCGTATATGTAGATGATATTATCTTGAGAAGCAATAGTTTAGTTGCCATTAATTCTGTGAAGGCTTACTTACATAACCAATTCAAGATTCGAGACTTGGGGGTACTTAAATACTTTTTGGGATTAGAGGTTGCAAGATCGAAGGATGGCATGCACATTTGCCAGAGAAAGTATGCCTTGGAGATCATTGAAGCTATTGGGTTACTTGGCAGTAAAGCTGTAGCAACTCCAATGGAACCAAACCACAAGTTGACACACTCCTCTGGTACATTACTCTTGGATATCACTGGTTACCGCAGATTAATAGGTAAACTCATTTATTTGAGCACCACAAGACCTGACATCACATTCTCTGTTGGGATCCTTAGCCAATTCATGGACAAAGCCACTCACACTCATCTTCTCATAGCCTATAGGATACTTAAGTATCTCAAGGGTTCAGTAGGCCAAGGAATCTTTTTCTCTTCAAAATCCTCCTTTCACCTTAAAAGATATAGTGACTCAGACTGGGCAGCCTGCCCTGAAACCAAAAGATCTATAACTGGTTTTTGTGTGTTTATTGGTGATTCTTTAATAAGTTGGAAATCTAAGAAACAAGTGGTAGTGTCACGATCATCAGCTGAAGCAGAGTACAGAGCTTTGGCACATACAAGCTGTGAAATCATCTGGTTAAGGTCTCTTTTAGAGGATTTTAATGTAAAACTTTTGCAACCTACCTTGATGTATTGCGACAATCAATCTGCCATACATCTTACCAAAAATCCCATATTTCATGAAAAGACAAAACATGTGGAGTTGGACTGCCATTTTGTCCGATAAAAGGCGTTAGCAAGAATCATCAAAACAGTTCATGTGTTTTCAAAATTTCAGTTGGCAGATGCATTTACAAAGACCTTAACAACACCTCCTTTCCATTCATTATTGTCCAAGATGGGTATTCTCAATATATATACCCATCTTGAGGGGGAGTCTCAAGAATTGCACACAAAAGTACAAAATAAAATGTAATTGCAAGTAAGAAGGACATACAGCAGCAGCAGCAAACATGAACCAGCAGCAAACATGCACCAGAACACATGCAGCAGCAAAAGCAAATAAAGCATACGGCAACACACAATAAGCAGAAGGCAGCAACAAAAAAAGGAAGAAAGCTTTGGGTTTGAAAAGATCTGTGAAAAATATGGCTACACACATGAACTGTCAAGAACTTGATATAAAGCACTGTCTAAACCATGCTGCCCATAAAAAGTTGCAGATTGTTACTTGTATTTGTATAGAAGATTTAAAGTTAGTTTTTCTTTATAGCTTTTTCTTCAGCTTTTGTAATGTATAAATAGTAGTAGATTATGTGTCATTAAACAAGATCAATGAGACAAGAAATGTTCTCTTCTTCAAATCTTCATCTTTTCAGCTCAATTCTTAACAGGCCCCATTACAACTTACTTTTGCAAAGCTAAAGCTCTTGCTGACACCATGGCAACAGCTGGCCGACCCTTACCACTTGCAGGATTTGTTCCCTATCTTCTCGTCGAACTTGGCTCCGACTATGATGCTATTGTAACTTCCGTCTCTACCAGGCTTGAGCCTATCTCCCCTGAAGAGCTACTCAGGCACTTATTGGCCCATGAAGCAAGGTTACTTCGCCACTCTGATGTGAGTACCTTCCCTACGGAACCCTCTGCAAATTATACAACAAAATCAACAAGGGTCGCAACAACTACACAGGTAACAATGGTAGCAATACATTTTCACCTACTGACCAACGTTTGGTTTGTCAAGTTTGCAATCAACAAGGTCACTCGGCTCACTTGCTTTTATCGTTTTAATCAAGCCTATACTACTGTCTCACCCATCACTGCAAACTTCTCCTCTTCAAGTTATCCATCGGATATGAACTGGTATCCAAACACCACCGCAACCAACCATATAAACAATGATCTAAGTAACCTCAATTTGCATGCTACTGAGTATAGTGGTGGTGAGCAGCTTCGTGTTGGTGATGGCTCCACAATCCCTATATCACATTCGGATTCAGCCTCTTTCTCATCTTCTTCATCTAAATTTCTACTCAATAACATGTTTTGTGTTCCTTCTTTTCAAAAGAACCTTCTATCAGTATGACAATTCTGCATTGATAATAATGTTTTCTTTCAATTTTTTGCTGACTCTTTTTTTGTTAAGAAATGCAAATCAGGGAAGCTTTTCTTCGAGGGACAATCAGTAACAGCCTCTACTCCATCCCACCACATTCGGCTGCATCTCCATCTGCTCTCAACACTCATCTCTCGGTTCCTTTACGGCACAGTAGACTTGGACACCCCTCTCTCAAGCTTGTCCAAACTATCATTCGACAGCATAATCTTCCCTATGAGCACACTATAAATCCTTTTTGTAATGCATGTGCACAGACAAAACATCATAGATTTCCTGCATGCAAAAGATTAAATAAATCTACTGCCCATTTTCAGCTCATTTTCTCAGATTTATGGGGTCCTTCTCCTCATGTGTCCACTAATAATTACAGATTTTATATCACATTTGTAGATGATTATTCTCGGTATACTTGGCTATTTCCTTTAAAATAAAAATCTCAAACCTTCGACACATTTGTTAAATTTAAAACCAATATTGAACTTCAATTTAACACTAAAATAAAGCAATTCCAATCCGATTGGGGAGAGAATTTCGGCCATTTCCTAATTACTTAAACTCGTGTGGCATTGTTCATAGAATCACATGTCCCCACACTCACAGGCAAAACAGCATCGTTGAACGAAAGTACCGTCATATTGTTGACACGGGCGTTGCCCTTCTTGCGCACTCCTCTGTCCCATTCCATTTTTGGCCCAATGCATTTCTACATGCAGTTTATTTAATAAACATGCTTCCATCTCTTACATTACAAAATTTCTCACCTTATTTTTTACTCTATAACACTCACCCTGACTATTCAACATTACGGGTTTTTGGCTATGAGTGCTGGCCTTTAACCACTACCTATAATCCTCACAAATTTTCCTTCAGTTCAATATCTTGTGTATTTTTTGGCTTAAGCTCATCTCACAAAGGTTACATTTGTCATCACATCTCCACAGGCCGAACTTACATCTCTAAAGACGTTCGATTCAATGAATCTAGCTTTCCTTACTCAATTCTTCCCAAGCCCACATCCAAAACTAAACCCACTCACGTGTTTCTACCCCATTTCGAGTACAACCCATCTTCAACACTGTCTTCTTCTTCTTCATCATCAATTCTTGGTCCCTCTCTTTCTTCTTCACCACCACCTTCTTCGTCACCCAACACAGCACGTCTTCCCCACCTTCTCAGCAGCATGCTCACTCGATGGTTACTCGGCCCATACCCATCCCTTCGCCCAAGTAAGTTTCATGATGGCTCCATAAAATGGCCCTTACCCCATGCTTTTGCCACTAATTTAAGCCATGTTCCTGAGACTCTAGAAAATTACTCAGTTGCAAGCAAGTACCCCAAGTGGCGTACTGCTATGGCACAAGAGTATCATACTTTACTTGCAAATCAAACATGGTCTTTAGTACCAGCTTCTCAAGCTCCGAACACTATCACCTGCAAATGGGTGTTCCAAACTAAACGGCTTGCCGATGGTTCAATTAAACATCACAAAGCACGTTTGGTTGCCAAAGGGTTCCTACAGCAATCTGGGATCAATTTTGAAGAGACTTTCAGCCCCGTGGTTAAGGCTACAACAGTTCGCACCGTTCTTGCTCTTGTTGTGTCTCAACACAGGACCATTCGGTAGATGATGTGTAGAATGCATTTATGAATGGACCACTTCATGAAACTGTTTTTATGTCCCAACCTCCTGGATTCTCACATCCTCAATATCCCTCTCATGTTTGAAAGCAATTTATGGGCTTCGGCAGTCACCACGTGCATGGTATTCCCGGCTCAGTTCTCGCTTACTTGATCTTGGTTTTGTTATTTCCTCTGCAGATCCTTCTCTTTTTATTAATAATTCTGCAGGAGCCACAACATATGTGTTAGTGTATGTTGATGACTTATTAGTCACGAGCTCATCCATGAAGTACATTTCTGAAATGCTCTCTACTCTATGTAGTGACTTCCCGATCACTGACTTGGGAAATTTACACTATTTTTTGTGTGTCAAGGCCACCTTCAATTCTCATGGACTACTCTTAACACAACATAAGTATATCAATGACTTACTTCATCTAACTAATATGTAATCTACGAACGTGAAATCACCAATGTCTACTTCCGACCCTGTATCGCAGCATTGTTGGGTCATTACAATACCTCTCATTCACATGTCTGGACCTTGCTTTCGCTGTTGGTAAAGTATGTCAATTCATGCATAATCCTTGGGTCCCCCACTGGCAAGCAGTGAAGCGTATTCCTAGGTATCTCAAACATACCTCCACCGTTGGCTTGCAACTGCCATCATCTTCCACTTCCAAAATCATTGCATTATCTGACGTTGATTGGGCAAGGTGTCCAAACCATTGGAGATCAACAAGTGGTTACTACGTATTTCTTGGTTGTAATCTCATTTCATGGTCCTCCAAGAAACAACCAACGATTGCACATTCATCAACTGAGGCCGGATTTAAAGTTGTCGTAAACACAATAGCTGAAGTTATTTGGCTTCAACACTTATGCAGGGATCCTGGCGTAAATCTACACGAAGCTCATCTTCTTTACTGTGATAATATGGGTGCAACATACCTATCATCGAATCCAGTTTTTCGCGCACAAACTAAACATGTTGAAATCAACTTCCATTTCGTGCGGCACCAGTTCAAAATAAATCCCTGTGTGTTGCTTTCATCTGTGGTAAAGACCAGCTCGCAGACCTCCTGAAGAAACCTCTTTCAGCAGCTCGGTTTTCATCACTTTGTTCAAGTCTTCATCTCCAAGCTTTGCCGCTCGACTTGAGGGGGATGTTAAGGACAAAGTTGTCCTTGTAAAGACCTTCAGCCTGCAACCATCACAACACAAGGACCTGAGCAATTCCACTCTGCAATATGTAGTGCATGCATCGTGCCTGCTCTCTACCTCTGCAAATGTATCCGTAGCACTAGCTCTAGAATATTACATCATTGTACTCTATGTCTATAAAAGGATCTCATGTAATAACAGTTTTTTCAAGTAATGAAAATCACACAAATACCCTACGTCCTCTTACATTTTGGTCTTTAGCTGTTCGCTGCCATTAAGGTTACTAGTCCCGGTTTGAATTGAGAGGTGAGTTGAGATCATCTCACACTATTTACTACTATTCACAAATTTTAACTCACAAATCTCACTACTATTCACAAACCATCTCAACTCATCTCATTTCATCTCTGAATCTAAACCGAGAAATCTTTTTAGGTTATGTTCGTTTTCACATGCTTAGAAAAGGATGGATTGTTTCAACTCAGCATTTTAGACATAAGAATTAAGATTCATCAATGCCAACTGCTCGATCCTAATGGCCTTATAATCTGATCATGACAATTCCATCTTCCGTGTTTGCATGAACTGAATAAAAAATGGTCAATTTCTTTTGAACAACCCATTGCCATCCCAGTTTCTAGCATGTATACATGCAGTCGGAGATGATCATTGGAAACAGACAGAGACACCGAATCGAAGTTTATTGAGATGATATGGCATTATTCATCAACCCTTATAAGGTATTAAGTTTTTCCCATATTAATCTGATCAGTACCTTATCACAAGAAAATTAATTTAATTTGCAGCTAATTCTACCTCTCGATCGAAATGAATTGATACTTATGGTGTGCATGCAGCAGTACGAGACACCTCTCAGGAAATTAAAATTGCCGTGGGATAACGAAATAGTTTTATTGCGGATTATGATGATCTTTCCATATGATTATTGTATACACATTACAAGAATGATGATCATGTGCACCAAACAACATATATATATATATATATAACAACAAGTTTCAAAAAAAAAAAAAAATGGGGGCGGAGAGGGGTGGCCTGGGTTCCCTCAGCCTCACTTAATCCGGGGATTCTGCATCATTTTCTGTAGTGCAGGCGCACAGGCAAGATCTTCCAATGATGTGAACCTTCATCTCCTTGCCCCGAACAGGCTGATCATGAAGCTGCTGCTTTTCCCCTCCCGTTTTTCTCTCTGCCTGATCATGATAATTTACTGGAATCAATGGCCTCGATTCCTATATGCATTGACATAAGCATCAGCATGTTAGCATGGTTACAAAGTTAGAAAAACACTTGGAAGCTGCATTAATATATGTAGTAATTTGTTCGGACTTAATTAATTCAGACCTCATTAAAGCACAGCTGATCAGTGAATAGGGCGGATGCTTCATTTGGTTCCATCCTTTGAACAACATCTGCAGCCACTTCCTGCAGTACAAAATGGCAAAAGGCTGGTGTCAGATCATCAAGTATATGATTCAAATCAAGACGATTTTGTCTGACGTCGAAAAACGCATTAATCAATCATTCTTGTAAAGTAATTAATCATCTTCCAATTAAATGACCAAATTATAAATTAAAGAAGCAGCGTTCCAAATGGGTGGCGACTCGAGTGCTAATGCAATGCTTGGAAAAAATGCCCTCGCTAAGCATAAAACTAAGCTGCAAAAGACGAATTCAATAAGAATTGAGATGAATTTTTTTTATTAAAAAAAAAAAAAAAAGTGTTATTTTACGTACCCTGGCGTGGTTAAGTTGTAGTTGATTCAAGGTCTTGGGCTCCATTTCAATGGAGCAATGGATGTTATTAGCCATGCATATATAGCACAGAAACCCCAAAGTCTTCTTAATAAAAAGAATAATTGGGTAGCAAGCTAGTGCGGCATGTTGCCCATCACCACGGCCAGTACTACTCTTACTACTGTTATTGTCACTGCCTTGATTCAACTAAAATCATAGATTTTTCTATATATATATATATATATATATAGCCACAACGAACAGGCAATTAATGACATGATTTTATATATTTTGGTCACGGAATCAGTTGAGTTTTAAGTGCATGCATGCAGAAGCTAGAGGTTATATATTAATAGAGCATGCATTAATTTACTCGACTCTCCCTCAAATTCATTCGCATCCCGTGCAATATCTCTGTACAAATCTCATCCACGTCACTTCTACTTTAAACTGCAAAAGCAACTACGTTCACAATCACGGATTGAAATCTTTTTCAGGGTAGGATCGAGGATCACAACATTTATCGTGCTGCTTTTATAAAATTAGCTGTAGATTTCGCGTGTGAAATCATTATTTGTCCTGAAGATTAATTAAACTCATGAAAATATGTAGATTTTATTATTTATTTTATATTTTAACATTCCTCCTCACATTTGAGACAGACTCCCCCTTCATGAGTGGCTCCAACACGTGAAAAATTTAATTAAATAGGATAGAGTGTAGAATCAGGATTCAAACTCATTAGGACCTCTGTTCTAATACCATGTGAATTCACCATTTATTTTAAAATTAACTTAAACTAATGAAAATAGGTACATTTTATTATTTATTTTATATCTTTAACGTGATGAAACAGCAACCTTGATAGTTGTTTATATATCATTCTGTTTGGTCATGAGATCAGGGAAAGGAAATTAAAGCTGGCGAGCATCTATACATGGACCTGATTGGGAGGTGCATGCCAAAGCTGAGCCCCATTCAGTACATGAGAGACATATAATGTCATGTCTATCAAATAAGTTTGGACTATACAAAATTAGTAGTAGTGGCCTGCTGCTGTTCATGGTGAGACGTTTGTGCGTACGTATACACTTCCAGTCCAAAATTACTAATCTCCAAGCTTATAAGCTTGGTGGGCTGCATAAAGTGATGATCTACTATGTACTTATTTAATTAGGACAGTTATAAATGCATATGATTCTTCTTTTTCTTCTTCGATCTCAGCATTTATATATGCATGATATATATCCAACGTCTTTCCCATAAGGTCCAGAATCGATATAATTGCTTGCTGGCTTGCTTTAGGATCATTACATATCCACCGATATTGGCCCACCATGGCCCATGAAATATTATATGACAAAAATTTTAAAAAAAAATTAAAAAACAAAAAAAAAGGAGAGAGAGAGAGAGAGAGAACCCATGCATGATGATTCAAGAGACCAGGAAGTCGTAGTCAACACAAAGGGTGGTGGGAGGGGACAAGACCCATCTTATCTTCTTATCAAATAACATGGAAATAATCCCTAGACAACCAACAGCAATGAAATTATTGTCAAACTTTGGATACATTTTCCGAAACATATACGAGAATAATAATAATAACAATAATAATAATAATATCCGTCACGTAGTACTGCATGTGCTAGGTTCCATCATCCACATGATGCGTGCCTATATATGCTCGCTCGTATCACATCATGTGCTGCACATACACTCTGCTCCCATGCATATTACAACATACCAACAACATTAATATTGTACATACATGATTGTCCTTCTGCGTACGTACTTAATTCCCTTTAATTTGAAGTATTGTACGCTAGCTGTATTGCTGCTTACGTTTGCATGAAGTAGTACCAAGAGAAATACAGTTAAAATTTTGCATGCATTGAGGCCAGGGCGCCGCAGTTGCATGCCACGTTTAAGTATCAAGCATATTTCAGGTATTTTTAGAATACTCTAGTATTAAAAAAATAATTTATTATTATTTTTATCCTTTTTTTTATTTATTATTTTATTTATTATTTTTTTACTACTATTTACAACTCTTCTCAACACTTCTCACTTAATTCTAATTTACTACTCGGATTGTATTTATATAAATAATTCAAAAAATAACGATTAGCCAACTAAGGTGCCCCAATTATCCCGATCTTATCTCTTATATATTGGAGTGGCGAAACGTACAGCCATCCTCGTGAGGTGATTGGGTACTAACTTCAATAGCCAACTCCCATGAGGTGGATGAAGATGGCTAGCCAGTCAAGGTGGCCAGTGCCCTTTGGGTGGTCGGTCACCCTAAAGGGCATTATTTTTTTCAAAGAGTAGGAAGGGGTGGTTAGAGTGACTTTCCCAAGGCCCCACTGGTTGCGGCATATTCAATTTGAGCCATAGCCACTGATTTTGGGTGGATCAGCCCGTCACCACATTAACCCCCACTAAGATGTCAGCATGCAAAAGTTCTCAAGACTTTGGTTCACAAGTTATACTAAGGCAAGCCACTTCGCACCTGTGACCTTAGGCAAGGGAGGGAAGAGCAATCCCCTAACCTTTACAAACTAGGCTACCATCGTGGTCCCTAAAGGGTCATTTGAATATATTGTTTTCACGTTTATCTTTTTATTTATTTGATTTTTTTTAATTTATTTACTTATAAGGCACATAATTAGATTATTAGTGGAAGATTCGTATAATATTTCCAAATCACTCTATTAATTAATTATAACTAAAGCTTAGTTTTTAATTTAGTAACAATATTCCTTAATAGCCATCTTCTTGCAAATAATTTCGCAATGAACTCCTTTTTTTTTCTTAATTAAATATTTCCGTCAACTCTTTTCAATTTCGGAATAGGTAATTAATTTCCATTTTGTACACAATCGAATAGAAAAGCTGTCATTTCTCGTAACACCAAAAAAAGGCATACACCGTTAGAATTCAGTTTTGAGTGAGGAAAATCAACCATATAAAATGAAGAGATTGCAAAACCATACACGAGTATATAAACGGTACTAAAACTATCAGATTTTACAATAATTAATATAGAAATTGACTGATTATGATGGCCCTCGTTTGATTAACAACCTAGGAGAAAGGATATAATCGAAATGACTAGGTAACTACATAATATAAGAGTGGACCCCATGGAATATCAAATGTCTAGGAATGGGTGGACAGTTTTGTGACCATGTCACCCTCAAAATATTAATCCAATTAATTAATTAAATCCCTTTTGCTTTATTTATCGCTCTCCCACGTCACATCACATGACCCAATACCATTTACCTTTTTTTCTTTAAAAAAAATATATTTAATTGGCTGATCTCTTTGTTTCTCGATCTCTCCCCTCGCATTGGTGTCATGAATATTATTTAACGCACTTTCAGGTAGATGGTACGTACAGAAGACGATTTATGATTTGAGTTACCTAAAAAGCATAAAATCCGACTCGATTTTATGGGCACTGAAACCCATGTTCTTCCCTCTGCTCGATTTCGTTTGTTCCCTTTCATCACCCCCAGCGTTTGGTCCTCTTCATTCATGATTAAAGCGTCCTCATCAGCCATGATTGTTAAACAGCCTTAAAGTAGCATTTTCCATTACTATTTTGCATTTCTTTCTTTCTTTTTCCTTCTTTTATAAGTAACATTTACAGATGTGTAAAATTTGAGATTTTTAAAAGAAATAAGTAAATCTGAAATTCATATAAAAAATTTATCAAATTCGGAAATTGTCAAAATAAGCAAATTCGAATACGGTTTTGAATTCTACAATGAAATGAACCTTTTCTTCCCCCTCCCCGAATTTTTTTTATTTTCTACTTATATATTTTTTTCTCTTGGCAAAAAAAAAACTAGGTGTTCAAAGTAGTAAAAATTAAATTAACAACGCTAGATCAAATGTCTAAAATGGGGCCCACTATGATGATGGATCAAGTAATCATCACCACCGTTGGGTACACCAAAAATTGAACTTCGGCTAAAAAACTGTTGGTGCTGAGCTCTTTGCACCTCTTTTTGCCTCCTCAATTCCAATACCTTCCGATGCGAATTGGAGTGCTTTGCCGAAATAAAAGTTGGACTGGCGGCGGGCCGATACTCGGGCACTAGCCGACCCGATTTGTACCGAACTCCACAAGCGTTACAAAGGGTTTTGGGTCCCAAAGGCCCAGTCCGCCACTGCGGGGTCTTCTCAGACGCACAGTGTAGACACTTGCGTCCTGTAGAGAAGTCCGGCTCGTTTTGTTTGTCTCTCTCCTTGTTATTGGACGGCGTCGGATGTGGGGAATCAGGTGATGGTGGTTTTTGGTTTGGCGTGTCAAGTTCGGATGGGTTGGTGAGGTGGAGGAGGCGCGTGGACCAGTCGCAAGGAGGTGCGCGTGAGCGCTTGCTTCGGGCCTTACCGGGGAGAGGAGTTTCGGACTGGAAAAAAGGGGCGGTTCGGGGAGGAAGCGTTTCGGAAGAGGAGGAAGCTTCGGGCGTCTGAGGTTTCGTGGCGATGGTAGTCAGACCTGAAACGAAGTGGAAGGCTTGGAGGTCTTGTTGGGCAGAGAACGAGTCCTCCACAAAGTTCGATAGCCATTCCAGCTCTGCCAGCTCCTCGTGCTGTAATAATACAAAAAGCACCAAAACCGAAATTAATATCCATTATAAGAATAACAAACTTGATTCGTACTTGAACAATCTCATGCACTTCATGCATAAAACTGAATTTTGTTCGGACGAGAATGCAATACAGACCAAATTCACAGAATGATCATGGAAATAAAAATGAAAGAAAGGATGAACTATGGCTGTTTTGTGTATTTATGGAAATTTTATAGAGTAATGCACCCTTGCAGCTACTTTTTTTTCTTTTTTTTTTGTTAAACGAATATTACCACGAAATCATTTTGCAGAATGATGCTAATTTATTCGTATAAAACAACCCTCGGAAGGATTGATAAACTCGTATAGGGAAAATAGGATTGAAGAAAATGAGAACATTTTTAAAATGGAAAAAGCTAGGGATACCGCGGGGGATCCGCTTGGAGCTACCGCTCTATTTTTTATTTTATTTTTTAATTTTTGTTTTTATTTAATGATTAATGATTAAGAAAATATTGTATAATAATATTATAATTTTTTTTAAAAAAAATATTAAAAAAATAATAAAATAAAATAGCCTAGCACTAGTAGCCAAGGCTGTAAACCATCCTTTGAAAAAAATTGAAATTCCACTTTGGAAACGCATTCTTGACCTTTTGAAACTGAATACTAGAACCGTAACGATGACATTGCAACAAGTTATGAATAAATTAATCTGAAATTTCAGAAAAATATTTTGAGGTTATCAGAACAATCTGCGCGGGGAAAATAGTGGAGTTAACTCTGATCAAATTGGTTGAAAGCTTAAGCACGTGAACTAAAAATCCGAAGAGCGCTAGGACTTGTAGAATAATTCAATTTTGTTCTACTAAGTGACACGATGAATTACCGGAACGCAGAGTTCGCTGGAGAACTGAGAATCACCAAAACTCCGGGAGCTAATGTTGCCGTAGATTAACTGAGGTCCGTTAGCTGAATTGCAGCTGTCGACAGCGGTTACGATGGAAGAATCGTTAGAATTTCCAGGGACATTGTCGAAGAGACCGTCGGTCATGACGGCGTCTTCGTTGGAAAAGTCCAGGAGGTCGTCAACGGTGAAGTGGTCTCCTGGCTTTTGTTTTTCCGGCGAGAATGGGGAGGCTCCCGCGCTGAAGCAGCCTCCCATAAATAGCTCTGGCACTTCCATCGCTGTAAATATTTGTATGAGAGAGAGAGAGAGAGATTTGTGTCTGAGAGGTCGTGTCTGAGAAAGCGAGAACGCAGGTGGTGGGGTTTTGAGGAGGAAAGAGAGGGGTATGAGTGTAAATTTGATAAAATTGGAGCATCTTTCTTACATGCAGCTGCAGAGAGGTACGAATTAATAAATAATGGAGAGGTGACTTACAAGGTCTGTAAAGTTATTATTATTATTATTAATTAAATCAATTTAACTGTTTTTTTCTCGTGAAAAACTGGAAGTAAAAACTATATATATTTACAAACTAAATTATTTAAATTACCATGCAGTACTTTTACTTTTTATGAATTTATTTTCGATGATTAAGTAGATATTGCCATATTGGCAATGATGTCCTCTGCATTTTATACACGTATTTAGATTTGGTTCCGATGGGTGTTCAAGTAATTAGGATAGAATCACAGATAATATCAGCCAAATGAAGATGAATGAAGATATTTTATTTGATAATTGAGTGCAAATTACAATCAGCCATGACTCAAATTGGAGTTACTTTCTATTAGTTACTTGAATTTTATAGTAAAATTGGAGTTAACTCATGTCTTATTTTCATCAAATATGATGCTATTTTGATCACACTTCAGTAGAGAAGTCAGATTCTAATTCTATCATTTTTACTAAAAGAATGTATCAGAGACAAAATTGATGATAATTTATGAATACTAAATAAAAGGGCTTTAATACCACCATAAGGGCTCGTGCAATGCCACCATAGGCCCGAGTCATAGTGGCTCAACAAATCACTCTACTCAAGGCTCAAATCATTCTGACCCAATAGGGCTCATGCTAGTTTGTTAAGAATAATAACATCTATCTATTTATCTTGAGACAATTAGAATATTTACTCACTTAAAATGAATAAATATCCCGAATGTTTCGATGTTCAAATTTCAAATAGTAGACGAAACAATTAGTAGGGATGATCATAAGAAAGACAAGTCCTTTATTTAAAAAATTCANTAGATAATATCAGCCAAATGAAGATGAATGAAGATATTTTATTTGATAATTGAGTGCAAATTACAATCAGCCATGACTCAAATTGGAGTTACTTTCTATTAGTTACTTGAATTTTATAGTAAAATTGGAGTTAACTCATGTCTTATTTTCATCAAATATGATGCTATTTTGATCACACTTCAGTAGAGAAGTCAGATTCTAATTCTATCATTTTTACTAAAAGAATATATCAGAGACAAAATTGATGATAATTTGTGAATACTAAATAAAAGGGCTCTAATACCACCATAAGGGCTCGTGCAATGCCACCATAGGCCCGAGTCATAGTGGCTCAACAAATCACTCTACTCAAGGCTCAAATCATTCTGACCCAATAGGGCTCATGCTAGTTTGTTAAGAATAATAACATCTGTCTATTTATCTTGAGACAATTAGAATATTTACTCACTTAAAATGAATAAATATCCCGAATGTTTCGATGTTCAAATTTCAAATAGTAGACGAAACAATTAGTAGGGATGATCATAAGAAAGACAAGTCCTTTATTTAAAAAATTCAAGTACTATGATGAAATCTCTCGCATAATTTTGCTCTAGAAGATTCCTATAATTATTTATTTAGACATTAGGAAGCTTTATCAAACCTCTCAA
Organism: Pterocarya stenoptera; assembly: GCA_003123785.1. NCBI lineage: Eukaryota > Viridiplantae > Streptophyta > Magnoliopsida > Fagales > Juglandaceae > Pterocarya > Pterocarya stenoptera. Next base: position 43,435 of record QEOT01123032.1, read on the forward strand.
GCCACCTTATTCTTTGATTGTAGGAGATCGGGAATGCGTAGCAGTAAAACAAGTCCTTAACACTAATATATCAAAAAGAATGGGAAATGGGTTAATTTTTTAGGTGCCATTTTTTTAATGGAAAACCAAATTGAGTGCACAATGTATGATACAAGGTACAAAAACTAAGTAAATACTGAATAACTTGTGAACAGGTCGACTCATTGAATCAGGCTGTTTTGGAGGTGGCCGTTACCGAGTAAAAATAGTTTCTTTTTTTTAAGGGCAATCAATATATTAATTAATGAGTTAAGATTAAGAAAGAACATATGAATGTTCAAACTTTACCCCCATAAGAATCGATCTCCTGCAGGTTTTGTCGCCGTGACTCCTCCAATAATGTCCAGCATTACAGCCGGATTCCTCTGCTCCTATTTATTTATTTATTTTGTTTTAATTTTTGGCTCGGGGCCTGTGCATTCTCATTATTTAAAATTTAAAAATATCTCCATCTGAAATTTCAATATTTTAAGCCTA
>QEOT01123033.1:7981-43990 GCA_003123785.1 Pterocarya stenoptera
CCCCCCCCCCCCCCAAGGCAACCTTCAAATTCTAGATCTTTGAAATCCCTTCACCATACCTCATCCATAGAGAAAGAAACAGAACCCACACTCTTAGATCTCTGGCATAACGAAAACTCAAGAAAAATATAATCAAGTAGAACCCATGTAGTAAACAGATCAAACCTAGTATTCAAGAAAAAAAGGAGTTTTATAACAACCCAGATCTTTAAAGCATAATATATTTGCTAAGATTTTTAATTAACAGATTTAGAAAACGTTGATGTCTTGTTATCTCTATAACTCATCCAAACAAACAATAAAATCATGAGCAAAACAAACTCAGATAAACTACTTGGGTAAAACAGGCCACGAAAAACATAGAGTACATACTTGAGGCTTCCAGTCATACTCCACAAGAATAGTGATCCAGTCACCATTTTCCTTGAAAATTTATGTACAGATTCACATTAGAAAAATTTATTACTCTATTTAAAAATTTTATTATAAAAAAATCAACAAACAAAAAGGAAAAAAGAGGTGGTGTTATTTACATATTTAAATATCTGTAAGCACTCAGAAAAAAATTCAACTAAAAAAATCATCACAACAACCCAACACACAAAAATAAAAGGAATAAAGAAACAAAAAATCAAGATCTGAGAAATAGTATGAATCAACAACAGATCTCAGATTTGTGTGTATTGTCAAAAAATATTTTGAAACGAGGACACAGTTAATCAACACGCATTAGCTGGAAAAGAAAATCAAAACTGAACGATGAGCCTTCGGATTCATTAGATTTAAAAATTTCTTTCTAAAAAATCAGAAAATAAAAATAAATAGATTTGTTGATTTTTACAAATAAGAAAAAATAAACAAGAACAACAAACCAACACCCATCAACAAGCATTAGCTAAAAAGAACATATCTAAAAGATGAGGCTTCAAATTCGTTAGATTTAAAATTTTATTTCTAAAAAATCAGAACACAAAAATAAACAGAGGTGTTGAAAAAGTGTACAATGAAAAAAAAATAAACAGAGTAGGAAGAGCAAACCAATAAACATCAACCGAAAAAACACAAAAAAAAAAAAAAATTCTTTCAATCCCTCAAGAAATCCCAACAGTTATATTCACACAACACATTCACATCTAAAATATAAATACATTTTATTGTTTCTCAGTTAAATATAAATTTCTCTAGGTTAGGGCATTATAAAATTTATAGAGTAACCAATGATGGAGCAATAATATCCGTAATACTTACAGAGCAACCAGTGACGAAGATCTATTGCAACAAAGATTGATTGAGGGTTTTCTTTGTGTTGCTCTTATAGAATTTACGTACAAATTCACAATAGAACAAATTATTACTCTTAAAAAAACCACTGCATGCAAGGAAAAGAAAAATCTAAACCCATTTATTAAACTCCTCTTAGTGCAGAAGCAAACTCTCACATCGACCTGATGGTCCGAAGAATAGATCTAAACAATAAAGTGAAAACTAAAAGATTTGAATGAATAGATATAAATCTGTCAGTACCCAAAAAAATAGGTGTTGGAATTTCTCGGTTCTAGACTAAAACACCTAGACCTGATGTTGTTTGAGAAGAACAAGAAAAAAAGAGAGAGAGAGCTTTCAAGCGGGAGAGAAAGAGAGATGTAAAATAAGTTAGGGTTTTTACCTTGTGTCTTAACTCCTCCTTAAGATGAAAAATGGAGGACCAAAAATGGGTAAAGAGAAGAGCAATCCACTCTGTCATCGAGAACATTGAAATAGAGGGACAAAGAGAGAGATCGAGATGGAAGATGGAGTAGATTTTCATTGAGAGAGAGAGAGAGATCGAGATGGAAGATAGAGTTGATTTTCAGCGAGAGAGAGAGATTGAGAGACAAAGGTCAGGACGGAGAGGAAGGTGAATGAAAGGAGCATCAGAGCAGAGAGGGATTTGTGTAGTGTAAAACTGATTTGGGGAAAATATCTCTGCCACAACATTGGCATCACCCAAGTTGTAAAGACTAAATTGGCCTCTTGAAACCGACAAATAGAAGGAAAAAAGACTTTTAACATATGAATTTTTTTAATTTTAATAATTTTAAGATAAATTATATATAAATATATATTGGATTGTATGATAAATATATTTACTGTATTAAAAACATGTTTTTAGTATTTGGAGCCCAGTTGGTATCTGGACTACAAACTTGTCACTATCTAAATGAAACTTCTATTTTCTCATAAAATAAGGTTTTTGAAGTTATTTATAAATTATTTATAAATTACAATGACATATTATTATCTAAATAATTATTTATAAATTATTTATATATCACGGTGTAATTATTTACAAATTACATAACCATTACATCGTTATTTAATTAACTAAAAATATTACGTCCTCATTAATGAAAAAATTAGTTTTTAACAAAAATAAATAAATATAAACTAAGCAAACGTGCATTGCGCGTTGCTTTCATCTATTATATATATATTTATTTATATGGAGATCATACAATTGTAACAATCGAGTTTGGGCACGATTATTTATGCATATGATATTCTAGCCTTTGCCCCTAGGAGAGTGTTTACTCTCTCTCTCTCTCTCTCTCCCTCTCCCTTTCCCTCTCCTTAATTGCCGATGCTCAGGTTATAAATTTATAATTGGGTGTTATCTTTGCTTATTGGAGATATTAAGTGGAAATGAAACTAACATTAGGGTTGATAATTAGAGACCAGTAGTAGAACGTACATAATTTAGTGGATCCTCCTTACTTTTCTTAAATATAAGAAATACACTGTACAACACAATTGAGTTTTTGTTGTTGGCTAATGAGCATGAGTCCTAGTGGCCTTGGAGTACTGAATAAGAAGTTATGTGACCTTATACAATTAAAGATAGAGTAAAGCAAGATACACTCATAGGCTTACAAGCAGATTCTAGAATTGTATATATCATTTTCCTTAAAAATAGACTCAAAAGTCGAAAACCTATTCTATTTGTAATATATAATTTAATAAATATATATATGTATATTTCAGTACAACACAATTGAGTTTTTATGATGGTTTTGAATTTGTGGTAGTCCTGATCAAACCATCACAAAAAATGATTTTTTTGTGATGGTTTCAGGCAACCATCACTAAAGGTAGACGAGAAATGGTTTTATGTTCGAACTATAATATTGTTCATTCGAACGTAAGCCAGCCAATATCATTTTGGAATGATTACATTCGAACGTATAAAATGTTATGTTCGAGCAGTTCATGTTCATTCGAACATAAAGCTCACTTACGTGCGAACATGAAAGTTATTCGTTTAAACATTCAAACGATAGTCATTAACGTTCAAATGTAAACTGTTTTAAAATGAAAAATCGAATTTCAAATTAAAAAAGATTAAGAATTCAAATACAAAAATACTAGATATATTAAACAATATTTTTCATTGAATAAAGTATAGAAAAAGAAATATATTAAAATTTAAATACAAAATATGATAAAAATTCAAAATACTCAAAACATGTTGTTTGCAAATGTATGAAATTTTTCAGTCAATGTGTTGACCTTTTCGTTTAGGATATCTAAACAATGGCCAACCTCAGTGACACTCAGCTGTACATACACAATCTGTCGATCTATGTGTGTAGTAATATCTGAGACCATTGCATCAATCTAAGCAGGCCGTGTATCGAGCCAAGCAGAGCGTACATCCCCTGCAGATGTATCCTGCTGACTAGTACTCCCATTATGGGGAGCAACACCAGGCCCAGGCTGGGTCTAAGAAACAAGATCTGGGATAGGCTTAGGCTCATGCGAGCACTTCCCCTGCCTTGTCCAATGCTCTGACAATGTGAGGTAATGTTGAGGGGGCTCATTTGCTTAGTCAACCACTTCTCCACCTGAGGTGGCACTCTTCGGTCCAATAATATCTGAGTAATGATCACTCCCTATGGGAGGTTGCTAGTGGAGATGATGCTCACCTCGTAATGGATCTTCTCAAAAAGTCATAGTAACAAGTCGATGGACTCTCCAAGTGCTATTTGTATAAGGAACTATGCAGAAGTCTGACTGAATATGGCCTTATGTGCCACAGGACCCACATTTGTTGCAACTATAAAATGCAGCTTGCGGAAAAATGGTAGAAACAAATTCTGGGTGAACGTGTTCTTCTTCTCGAATGGTGTGCGGTCTTTCCTAATGAGGATGTAAAAGTTCTCATCGCAGTCATCATCCTCAAGCTAGCCAGTACCATCACCCTCCGACAGGTCTACATCTTTGGTCATAGACTCGACTAGACCAGTAGATGATGCTGATGTATCTACATATGCTGCTTCTTTAGCCTGAGCATAAACTGCAATTGATGCCTTAGATACGCAACAGATCTCTAGTAGCTTGGCGATGACATTCACAGAAATTTCAAACTTAACACCGCATACAATTACGATGTGAGATTATGCATCCTAAGACATGGAGCACATCTCCATGTAAAACTCTTGAACCATAGAGGGGTATATCCTCCCCCTTAGTATGCAAATGTTGGTCCAACATCTAGTAACAAAAATGTTTTTTAGGCTCGTCTGTTCCCACGTAAGCTCGTTGAACTCGTTGATAAATACTTCGCGTTTGGCCATAATAGTTTGACAGCCTATCTGAGAAGTGTCTTGGCTAGTTCCTTCCCTCTCCTGTTTCCTAGTTGTCAAAATATGAGTCATATCCTAAGAAAAACACAAGTATACATGCATATATGAGAAACTAAAATTGTTTTGGAAAAACATTTGAATGTACAATTTAGCGTTCGATCGTAAAAATATAACCTTCGAACTTGTAAATTTTAACATACAAACGTTACATTTCAAAAGACCCACTTAACCTTACATTCGAACGTATCATTACCACACGTTCGAACGTGAGGATACATTTGAATGTAATTGACAAGACGTTCCAACAAAACTAAGTCTACGTTTTAACATTATGACTAAAATAAGTCGAAAGGTCTTACATTCGAATGTACAATATAAATACGTTCGAACGTGAGGGTGAACTTAAACATATTTATTAAGACATTCGAACATATTTAAATTTATGTTCGAACATTTTGACTAATAGAAGCAAAAAGGTCTTACATTTGAACATTGGCTCATACAGTTCGAATGTATAACAAACAATCAAACTAAATAATGGTTACGTTTGAACGACAAATTCGAATGACCATGAAAACTTTACATTCAAATGTTTTATAGAACAACGTTCAAACGTAAAAAGTACATTTGAATGTATTAGAACATGCGTTTGGAGTACAAAACAATGTTTGAACGTTAACTGTGCTGTGGCGCCCCCAGATTTTGCTTAGGATCTGATGAACATCTGAAGCATCAAGACACGCAACACAAAGTTACCTACCCCCGTTCATGATATATAAGATGTAATTTTTCTAGCATGTAAATAACATTATGCAATATTTGTAGTGGATAATTTTTTTTTCTGGGCAATATTATGCACCAAACAGATAACATCCCAAATAATTAAAACATAATCCATGTATACTTAACAAAATAAACAACTACGATTACAGTACGGATCTCAAAAAGCTATAATTTCAAAACAAAGGAGACTGGGCTCCATGTTTACATTACCAAAATATACTATTGAGTCAGTTCATCGAGTAATTTGTGTAACTCGACTAACAAGGCCAGAATATTGTCCAAAAACCTAATTATGGAAGTTGTAAGCTCCGCATCACGTTTGCGGCATCTAGTCAACCTCCTCCAAATTGCCAGTATCCGCTTCCTACTCTGATCTTGACAAATTGCCTACCATTCGGGAGAAATGGTAGTTGGGAGTGTCATAATGAGATTTGATTATAAATTTCAGTAAATTAACAGGAAACTTTCACACAAATTAATGATGCATTCATGGCAGTAAAAAAATGAATGCATAATCAAAGTCAATAAACATAACGTGACTTGACATAAAATAATAAGTATAATGTAACTTGACATAACACGACATGAGCTTACTTAAGTTGAACTGAAATTGAAACTTGGCTTGACGTAACATGAATTTGAAACATGACATAGACGTGAACTTGAAGCTTGACATGAACGTAAACTTGAACATAACATAAGATGAAACATGACTTGAATATAAAATACATGAACTTGGAACATAATATGGACGTAAACTTAAAGCTTGACATGAACTTAAACTTGAAACATATTATTATCTCATGGGGTCACCATGATAGAGTAGTCTTATCTCATGGGGTAGCCATGATAGCGTAGTCTTATCTCATGAGATTATCATCATAAAGTAATCTTATTTCATGGGATTACCATGATTGAGTTACAACAATGAATTTAACACTAACTTAACTGCACAAAGGTGTACATGAACGTAAACTTAAACATAACATAACATGAGACATGACTTGAACGTGAAATATATAAACTTTGAATCTTATTCAACAGACTTAATTAATAAAGTGATCATACAGATGTTGCACCTGTCTCCTTGAGATATGTGTTCCTGCCGATTATCACATCACAACACAGGTATCTACACTAGCTGTGAGTGCGTTAATATGTACTCTAAGTTGTTGTGGTCCCACATATTCTACGTGCCACGATTGGTGTGTCTTACATAGTGTATGCTCCACAATTGTTATGGTCTCATATATTGTTTGTGCTACAATTGTTGTAGACACAAGTAAAATAAAATATGGCTTCATCGATATTAGTATTTGGCACGCTATAGTGACAAGCTAATTAGACCTCATTTGCAACTTATTGATTGTATTTCATCAATCTAAGGGATTTCACACTTATTTAGACACTTCAGCATGAACAATTGAGTTTTACTAGAATATTACCTCATCCTAACACTTAGGATCGTGATTGACATGAATACTTTGACACGACTGTTCTCGAATACACAAACTGTATCCCAGACGAAACATGAAATGAACACGATAGGACAAAAGCCCTGACATAGTGTAACACGACATGAAAGTAAGATGACATTCATGTCGTAATTGATAAAAAAAATATTTCGTAATATGATATAACATATAACAAGCAACATTTCATAACATGTAACAGACGACATTTCCTAACATGGCATAACGTGTAACAGTGAATTTTATGTGACATGACATATATGTAATAGATAGCTTACGTTACATGACATAGTTGAAATGGATAGCACTACGTGACAGAATATATTACGTAACTGATAAGTATTTTGTGATAGTATAAATCATGTGTAATAGATGTACAGGTAATGACATAACATGGCATGACATATATGATAATACACATCCATAAACTATAGTTTCCTTACCCATCACACATACACAGTAAATTAAGAGCTAACTTAGCTCGATTGTCGCGTTCTACGAAAATAAAGTGCGAAACACGAAAAATTATAAGAGGGTATTCTAAAAATTAGAAATTTAATCACTAACAATTAGAAACATGGAAAAAGATAATTTAGAGTACAATTACCATTTTACCCTCCACATGTGAAAAAATGACCATTTTACATCTAATTTAAAGATTTTGCATCCTCAATCTAAAAATACCAAAATTTGCATTTTCCATGTAAACTTTGCCCTAAATTCAAATATCAACTTAAAAAAAATTTAAAACAAAACACAACTACATAAAACTAACTATAGCTGAAACATCCATAGGTCATTTCTTTTATTTTTGTTACAATTCTTCCAACTTCAAAACTCATGATTAAACTAAAATTTTGCAACAAATGTTTTCCTATCCTAAGTTTAAAAACATACTTAAAACATCCGTTAAGAAAAAACTAATCATTAACACCAAGGTTTTGTAAAAAGACCCAAACTTTTTAACAAAAAGACAAACTATTGAATCACAAGTTTTGATCTAAACCAAAACATCTCCAAGAATCCAAAAGAATAAAATATTACATCTAACATATTTATAACATCATCCTAAGATCAACCATTCTTTAAATCATAAAAAAAATTCACCAAAAATCATAAAACAATACTTGGAGGTCGATTCTACACTTAGTCCAAAAATAGAAAATTTTCTTTAACTAACTTTGAGCAATCTCTTGATCCATGACTTTAAAAGATGAGATATTCCACCTAAAACATCACATAGTTTAAAAGTGCGTCCCAAAGAAGATCCAACGATAGAACTTAAATCCCATGGCTAAAAGTCAATAAAACAAGGATCTAATCCAAAAACATTAAATCTTAGGTCTAACTGAAATCCTCTTGCATAGAAAAATCATATCTTTGAAAATAATATTATATATCTTCAAAAAAAACATTCTAACATGCATATATAAGGCTAAGGATCATCAAATAAAAATATCAAAACCTTTCGAATAAGATTAAACCATGAAATATTCAAACTTTCTCAAACAAAAACTGTTTTTCCACTTCCTGTTTTCAAGTTTCTAGATCTAAGGAAATCTATCATCAAAAGCTTTAATCATGTAATAAATCCTCAATAACCATTCATATAAATATGTTGAAAACACTCCATAAAAATTTTGGATCGAGATATGTCCATTAGTTTGGTCAAAAACTCCAAAATTTAACGCACTCTATATTTTAAGGCCTAGAATGACATTTTTGTGGTTAAAAACATTTTTTACCAATAAAATGACCACGAAATAAAACTAATAAAATATCCACATAAACTACACTCAAATAAGAACAACTTTAATGACAGAGTCATTGCGAGAAAATACTTAAAAGGGGTCTAAAATTACCACATAAAATGAATCAGAAATCTATCCAAGAGAGCTCTTTTGGATTTCTTTCTAAGAATGGAGTGAAGAAGTGATGAAATGAAGTGAAGTGTGTCTTGCACGACTTTAGACTTTTGGAGAGGGGAGGTATGGGCTTGAATAACCCTTGATTAGAGGTGCTTATGTCATATAAAGTGAAGAATAGTGAGGAGGAAGAACTGCCTACTGCTGTCGTGTGGCAGGGAGTGTGATGAGGTAGATTTTTCCTCTCACATCAAGGCACTATTGAGTGCAGCCAAGGGCAGTGGATGGCTTGCCATGTGAGAGAGAAAATTTTTTCAAGAAGTTTTTCCAAGATGGCCAAATTTGTGGACCTTGGTGGGCCTCAATGGGCCTCAACCAAATGGGTTTCAATTTAGGGTTTAAAAGGGTTTTGGTTAGGGTTTGGGATGCTATCAAGTCCAAATCTATTTTTTCTTAGCCTAATCTAATTTTCAACATTTAAAAGATTGGATAATAATGTTATAACAAGATTTGACTAATTGATAGCATGTGAAAATGATTTAATTAAGTGATAAAACACAATGCTAGAAATCATATCAAAATGAGTTTAAGGCCAAATTTAGGGTTTGGGGAAACCGTTTAGGGTTTTAGTTTCAATCAAACTTTTGAGGTTTTAATTGGATTTCAACCATTTAGGGTTTCACTAGAGTTGAAACTCTATTTGGTCTAGCACAATTTAGCTGATCAGATAAAAAAAGAATAGGATTTCGCTTAGGTGGCATAATCTCACATATTGATTCCTTTATAATTCATCTCATGGTTCCTCTTTGTGTCAAGTATCCAATACTATTCATCAAGTATGGCTAAAATCCTGCCAATTACCAAAATAAAACTTCTCTAACCTAATTTGGATATTCCACATTGTGATTTTGAAAACACTGCATTCAATGCTACTAAGGGGTTACTATTCACTCCAGGAAAGTGAAAAATAAATTTTGCACTGTAAAATTCTAAATATTCATACAAACCTAACTGTACAATTTGTTTATCAAAAATCAATCCCGAAGTACCTTGAAATTAGAAAAACGCTTTTTCGAACAAGTATTTCATCCAAAAATTAAAAATGGAATTATTGCGCTATAAAATCTTAAATAATTAACTGAGTCTAATGGCACAGACCATATCTCAATTTGACACTTCTAACTACATCAAGCAAATAAAATCATATTTTTGGCACCATAGTAAATGATAGTTCTGAACTATGCTGACAGATTAAAACCTATGCGATTAATCGAATTGTGAAAACTTGCGGTATTTTCACAAGATTCCTAAAGCTTATAGAAATTCCACCATTGAATTTCTAATGGGATGTTACATGTGCGACGTTCAAACATTACAGCCTAAAAATAGCTGAGTCAACTCAGTCATTGCCAATGTTAATCTTGTAATGGCCACCATAAAAATGAAGTATACATTGAGTGTAAATTATCTACGGTGGCCATCTGGCCATTGGTCACTCATGATGGCTGAAAAATCAAAAAGAGGTTCCAACCACCAAATGGAAATGAAACCCCTATAATCAATAATAATAAAAAAAATTACAAAAGGGAGAGAGATGGACGCTAACCTCTTCTATGATGGTTGTGGTGGCGATTGACGGTGGCGGAGATGGTTTCAAGGACGAAATGCTACGGTTCAAGGATTTTGAGGTGGATTAAAACAACGCTTCAAGTTCGGACGCCCATCTTATTTGCACATAATGTTCAAATATTTCAACATGTACTTTCGAATGTTATTTAATTTCCACAACATTCGAACGTTGGTTATTTGTACATTCATACGTATACATAATGAATTTTTTTATATATATTATATTTATATGTAAATATTATATATTGTATATTTTCTTAAATATAGTAATATAGTAAATTAATATATAAATACTATATATCTCATTTTAATAATATATAATATAATATATATACACACACTATAGCAACTATTTTGTATTATAATTGATAAATTAATATATATACTATATATATCATTTTAATAACCTATAATATAATATATATATATTTATATATATATTTTTTTTATATGATAACACAAGGATCCATTATAAACTAATTATATGTTTTCATTAGTTTATAATGGATACTTCTATTATAGATTATTAAATTTTAATAATCTACTAAAATACCTAAACAAGAAATTCAATTTAAAGTTTTATTTCCTTTTGTATCAAAAGAAATTAACTCCCTAAAAGAAGTTTTGTTAACCAAAAACATTAATTTCTTAACAAAAAATAAGATTAAAAGAAAAGAAAAACAAATAAATTTCTTAAAACAAGAATTAAAATATAAAAGAATTTAAGAACAATTAAAAGATCTATTACTAATTCAAAAATTAATAATTTTAAAACTATAATTGAAAAAGAAGTATGCTCTAACTTGCCTAATGCTTTTTGGAATAGAAAATAACATATAGTTGAATTACCTTATGAAAAAGAGTTTTTTGAAAATAATATTCCTACTAAAACTAGACCAATTCAAATAAATAATGAATTATTAGAAATCTGTAAAAAAAGAAATTAATTATTTATGAACAAAATAATTAATTTGGAAAAGCAAGTCATCATGGAGTTGTGCTGCCTTTTACGTTAAAAAACAGGTAGAACTAGAAAGAGAAGTTCCTCGGTTAGTTATCAACTATAAGCCATTAAATAAAGTATTACAATGGATTATATATCCAATTCCCAATAAGAAATATGTATTATCTCACCTTTGTAATACTACTGTATTTTCAAAATTCGATATGAAGAGTGGATTTGGGCAAATCCAAATTGCTGAAAAAGATCAGTATAAAACAACATTCATAGTCCCAATTCGACATTATGAATAGAATGTTATGCTATTTGGATTAAAAAAATGCTCATAGTGAATTCTAAAACATTTTGAATGAAATATTTACTCATTTCACTTACTTTTCAATAGTTTATATAGATGATGTATTAATATTTTTCTCATCTATTGAACAACACTAAAAAAATTTAAATACTTTTGTTTGAGTTATTAAACAAAATGGATTAGTTGCTTCATCATCAAATACAAAATTATTTCAAAATAAAATTAGGTTTCTTGGACATGATATCTATCAAGAAACTATTACACCAATTAGTAGAGCAATAAAATTTGCTAATAAATTTTTAGGTGAAATAAAAGATAAGCAACAATTACAAAACTTCTTGGGAAGCCTTAATTATATTGTAGATTTTTATCAATTTCTTGGACCATTATGTAAAATATTATTCAAAAGATTAAAAAAAAATCAACCTCCTTAAACAGAAAAGCATACAAATATTATAAAATAAATAAAGTCTCATATAAAGAAATTACCATGCTTAGGACTTCTATCTCCTCATATTTTTTAAATTGTTAAAACAGATGTCTCTGATCTTGGTTATAGAGGAATTATAAAACAAAAATTATCAACTAATTTGGAACAGATTATTCGATTCCATTTGGCTTAGGAGAGATCCCCTCTTCTTTAGTTGATCTGATCCATTTTATTGAACCCTTGTCAATGGTTGAGAAGAATTCAGTTTTATGTCACTTCTTTGGCTGATTTTGCTTGCCTGACCCTCTTCTCTATCTTTTTCCTTTTTGTCTATCACTTCTCTCTGATACCTTACTTTTATTTCTTTAGCCTTTGTCCTCTCATCTCCTTTTTCGCACTTTCCCCCTGTTGAATGCCACTCAATAGACTGGCTAATGAAGGCCACATTGGTCTGGGTTATTTTTATCCTTTCACAGTCATTGTTTAAAGAACTTGTATTTTCCAGCAAAAGCCACCTACATTTTGGTGCGATAAGGGTTACCATCAAATCTAATTTCCATGGACACACCAAACAAGTGGAATTGGATTTCCATTTTGCTCTTGAGAGAGTTTCTCCGGGCACTCTAACTGTCTGGTATCTTTCAAGAGTAACGCTAGTGTGCCGCCCAGCTTTGACTGTTGGACGTGTCCACTAGTACAAATTCTATATTTTATTTTTTTGTTCTTTTTCTTTTCACATTTGTTAAACATCTTTAAATATTTTTAAAAAATAAATAAAATAAGCCAATACACTAAAAATCACTTTCCTAATTATTAAATAAAAAAATTTAAATACATAAACAGTTAAAGAGAAGGTAATGGTAGGCTGTCAAAACACAGTAGCATTTTCCTTCTTTCAGGTAAAGATGAACTTGCAGATCTGCTGAAAAAGCCACTTACATGAGCTCGGCTTCACTTTCCAAAGTACAAGCTTTACCTCCGTTCAGGGGGCCTGTAGGAGACAACATTAATGCTGAAAACCAGATAGTTGATCTTACCAGGAAAAGGATTCGGATGTAATCTTGAAGTATTTAATGTAAATTCTGTTGAGTTAGTCTTAGATGCAATTTAGATAATGAGTTGAGTTGAGATAAGATAAAGTGAGATAAAAGTTTAAAGTTGAATAAAATATTATTAGAATATCATTTTTAATACTAATATTATTTTGAAATTTGAAAAAATTAAATTAATCATTATATTTTGTATAGAATTTAAAAAAATAATAATAATAAAATGAGATGAGATAAAACTATACTTATATCCAAACGGACCTATTTGATGCAAATCACGCCACCTGCTGTAGACGTCTAAATATTGCAGAACACTTATCAAAATTATGTGTGAATTACAATAACAATCCAATCTTTGATTTACTTTAATATTGAAAGGTGTTTTATAGAAATTTGGAAGGATAACTTGATAATGACACTAAAAACCCTATTCAATTCAATTGTCCCCGGTGAAAGAATAATACTACTCTTACCACTCTCCTCTACCTCTCCATTCTACTACTTTCAGTTTTTAATTTTTTTTTACTTAGTGATTAAGGATGTGCTTTTTAATAATATTATGATTTTTTTTTATTTTTTAAAAAATATTTTAAAATGTAAAAAAAAAAGAGCATTGCTATGCATAAGCCTACACACCACACACCAAACTGTTTTTTATTTTTTTAATTTTTTTTAATTTTTTTTTATTTTAGTCTTCTTGAAACATTTAGATTTTTTTATTCATCATCCATATAATACATATTTAATAAGAGAAACAAATAAAAAAAATAAAAAAACTATGGTGTGTGGTGTGTAAGCTTATGCATAGATTTTTTCAAAAAAAAAAAAAACACATCCTACAACTAACGGTAGCTCCCAACGATAGCTGGGAGCGGTGAGTGTAGCAGCACTCCCGATGAAAATACTTGAGAAAAATGTTCAAGTTAAAGATTTAGGGCTAGTTTGATTATACAAAATCAAACTATTTCATCTCATATAATCATTATAATTTTTTTAAATTTCAATACAAAATATAATAAACAATTCATTTTTTTTAAAATTTTAAAATAAAAATAATATTGAAAAATAATATTATAATAATATTTTATCTGACTTTTAACAAAATATCTCATTTAATTTCATCTGAACTTGCGTAACCACACGAGGGATGCTTATTTGAAAGGGGAATGCTTTCTCTAGATTGAGAAACTGATTTGGGTCGGAAGCTCAAATGGGAATTTTTGAAGACGTCTTGTTTGAATTTAGAATTTACCTCAATTCATCTTATCTCATCAGTATAATTTTTTTAAATTTTCACACAAAATATAATAAACAATTCAACTTTTTCAAAATTTAAAATAATAATAATATTAAAAATAATTTTCTAACAATATTTTAGTTAACTTATTTTTTAATCCAATCGGGTGAGAGATATCACCTGCAAAAGGAGAAAATAATACAAATGAAAAATTATATACGAACCGTGGGGAGAGTTCAAAACAAAGCATATATAAGGTGTGTTTGGAAAGACATATGGAAATTAAGGCATTATTTGAATTCACAACCTTCCTCAACTAATCTCATTTTTATTATTATAATTTTTTTTAAATTCCTACACAAAATATAATAATATTTTTTTTTCAAATCTAAAAAAAAATATTCTTAAATTCTTACACCAAAATAATCTTACTTTTTCAAATTCTAAAAGAATATTTCTAAATTTTTATACAAAAATATAATAAACAATCTTACCTTTTTAAATCTAAAAAAATCTTCTCAAATTTCTACACAAAAAATAATAAATAATTAACTTTTTTAAATATTAAAATAATAACAATATTAAAAATTAATATTTATAAAATATTTTATTTTACTATTCAAAAACCATTTTAACTCATCTCAACTCTCAACCCAATTCAAACAGCTCCTAAAAGGTACCATTAATGATAATTCAAATGGTTGTGTTGAAAGCCTGTAATATCTTGCTGCAAACAAAAGAAAATTTATTTAAACATTGGATTCTTTAAGACCCTCTGTGCCTGTAAAAGCTGTTGAAAATATTGTTAAGCCATATTTTGTGAGAGTGTTCCTTCTCTAGAGATATAGCAAGAGTATGGCAAAAGCCTCCCTCAAAATTGTCATAAAAACCAAAAAATAACATGGGTGTAGGCATAAAGATTCGTGATTGACTGTCGTGGGTGAAACAATTGCTTGCAAGCTGTTGGTAATAGCTGGGTTTGTTGATCTTTCAGCAATTACCATCTGTATAATTCGAAAGAAATTCTTTAGAGATTAATTGTACATGCACTGGAGAAAGGCTGGATTTTGGTGGCAGGGAAAACACGTTTAGAGAGAGCCAATCAAAGCTGCTCAGTATTTGGGCAAGGACAAAAGCAGGTGCCCAGTAGTGGGTGGTATCTGTTTGATGAAAGCCGCGTTCGAACATCCCAAAGCTTTCTATGGAGGGGACGATAGGTAAAGCATGGGCTTGTCCAATGTATGTGTATATAGCGCGTACGGTACGAGTATCTAAAAAGCAAGTTTAGGGTCCCACAAAAGGACGCTCGCCACTCTAATGGTCTGGCTGTCCGCCGCGTGGATCCCTCCCAAAGAACTCCATTTTTTTTTTGTTTACATATATATTTTCTCCGGAAAGACGATTCGGTTCGTATCTATTCGATGTGCCTGCTCGCGGTGTCTACAAGAATCTCCAAAAGCGAGCAAGAGAGGGAAAAAACAAATGTTGAAAATTTAAAGTTATTAAAACTTTAATTTCAAACAGATTTGAATAGATAGGAAAAGGGAAAAAAATAAATATTGGATTTGGATTTTGGTTTTGCTTCGATTCTCTCTCTTAGTCTCTGTCTAATGACTACTGTTTGCGCTTTCTGTTTCTAGATCAACCGAGGGTTTGCTCTGATCGACACGATCCATCGCTCTCGTTGAGTCATTGTGCGTTGCTGTAAGTTCCTCTTCTTCTTTATATATAAATATATAAATTTAATTCCTTGTCAAGTAGGTGTTTAATTAATTAATCGCTTTCTTATTGATTTTTATACGAAATTTCCGATTTTTTTATTTTTTCCTTCCGAATTTTCTGTTTGTTTGTGGAAAAAGGGAGAGGAAAGAAAGCGCAAGTTTCGAGTCTGACTTCTCTGTTGCTTTGTTTTCCTAAAGCTGCAAAGCTTGCCCTAGTATACCGTGAGTAACGGTTAGATCCCATTGCTCTAACTTGTGTGGTTTTATTAGGGTCGGTTAGGAATTTAGGCAATTGTTTTCTATGCAATCTAAGCGATCCAAAGTTTAGACCTCATTTTTGTTTTTATTTTTTGCAAGATTCTCACCAACCAAAAGGAGCACTTGTGTTTTAAGGTTGACATAGTTTTCGTATGTGATTGAAAAGAATGCACCATTCTCGTATGCTGTGAAACTGTTAGATATATCCTGTAATGCCACTGAAGCTGTGAACACTATTAGCTTTTATGTTTAAGAATTTATAACTTATAAATTGATTATTGGCCATAAATTTCAACTGCAAAGAAATGTGCAACTAATGTGAATCACTTGTCACTGAAAGTTATTACTGGCGTAACTCAAGTATTCTACAGGTATGTGGATTTCAACTTGGGCTCCAAATGCTTATCGACACATAGGATTTCATGATTACCACCATTGGGATTGACAGCAGGTGCTTTGGAGGAATCGGTGCCTGAGAAAAGCACCCTTTGTTTGAACACTATCTTTGCTTTGAGTAGCATATTTTCACCACGTTGTAGACTCTTTATGGAACAATCAGTTAATTGGTAGGACAGTGAATCTGGTGTGGAAGCTGGTTCACATTTGGTGCTCATGATGGCACTCTATTGGCAGAAATATAAATAGATTGTTATAGTGATTCAGTTGGTTTTTTATTTGGTGGAGAAATGGATGAATTCAGAGACGTTGAGATGTTACTTCCCATTTGGAACAACAAGAATCCAACGGATCGGCTATTCATTATATCTTTTTTTATTGCTGCCCTAGTTGGAATTTTGACAATTGCCTATACAGCCTTTCAGTGGAGGAGAAACATCAATCTAAGTTGGATGAAAGCCATAGCCAGGTCAAAGAAAAATCCAAAGGCAAGGCACAAAGTGCCTGTAACTCCTCATGCTTGGATTCTAGAATCTGTATCTCGTGGAAAAAATTTAAGTTGTTGTGTCTGCTTGAAGTCCACATACCCTTCTCAAACTCTGGGGCCTATGGCGACTTCAGACAGTTTTATTCACCGTTGTGACATTTGTGGTGTGGCAGCACATTTAAGCTGCTCCTCCAGCGCACATAAGGATTGTAAATGTGTATCTATGATTGGATATGAGCATGTGATGCACCAGTGGGCTGTTCGTTGGGCAGAGATTACAGATCAGCCTGATGGAGCTGCTTTTTGTAGCTCCTGTGAGGAACCATGTAGTGGGTCTTTCCTTGGTGGATCCCCTATATGGTGTTGCATGTGGTGTCAAAGACTGGTACATGTAGATTGCCACAGTAATATGTCGTCTAATGAAAATGGTGATGTATGCGATTTAGGGCCATTCAGAAGGTTGATTCTATCACCACTCTATGTTAAGAAGTTAAACCAGACATCTGCAGGTGGCTTTTTAAGCTCACTTACTCATGGAGCCAATGAGATAGCATCTTCAGTGCGTGCAACTATACGGAGTCAGAGCAAGAAGTACAAGCATGGAAATGAATCCTCTGTTGAAACTGGAAATAGTGGTAGTACTGGGGACATTTCCACAGAAAGCACTGCCGATACTCATCAAACAAATGATGGTTCTCATGCAATGGATGAAAATGGTGATGTTAGCACGAATATGGAGGTTCAACACCAAAATGGTCATGTAGATAATAAACTGGATTCAAAGCCCAGTTATAAAAGAAGTTGTTCAATCAATCAGAAGGATGAGTCTCAGGTATTAAGGATGAAACAGAGTTATGAGTTGATTGATTTGCCTCCAGATGCAAGGCCGCTGTTAGTTTTCATCAACAAGAAGAGTGGGGCTCAGCATGGGGATTCACTTGCACGACGTTTAAATATGCTTTTGAATCCTGTGCAGGTTTCTTTTCTCAATCACACTGTCCCTCAGATCCTTACTTTTTTGTACAGGCATAAACTTGGTATTTCCTCTCCCTAAACAAGTAGAACTGGAAGTATCACCTTAATGCTTTTGGAATAACTTTTCTCCTGACATTTTGGCCAAGATCGAGCTTTATGAGAAACATTATGAATGAGAGTCTCAGTGGACTCTGTTTTTTTCTTAGTGGTAGTATTTTGTTAGACAGAAAATGATGCACAATGTAGTTTATTGAATAATTAATATACAGCATATCAATGTTAAAGCAATTATTAAGTATATAAACCATTGAGATTATTCATTTATATGTCAAACTGTCAATTTTGTTAAAATAATGGGATTTTACAGAGAAGAAAAACCTCGCCATATGATGTATGAACATTGGACAACATTCCACATTTGAGGTGGTGTGAACTTTGACATGACTTTAACCTGCATTATCGTATGAGGGTGTACACTTTGATATTACCAGGGGCAAAATAGCTGCTAGTTTGGTCAAGATCCTCACTTATGGTATCAATTGATTGGAATCATGAAAGCTAAAGCACCTATATGCTATCATCTGGGTGAAATCGCTTTTTTTAGTGAGTGAGTGGAAATTGAATGATTCATTATATGGTTTAGGTTAGCTTCTTTGGTGTTGCATAAATTGATCAACTTGGACTATTCAGGATACACTTTTGTGGCCCCCTAACAAAACTTTGATGTGTTTTCACTTTGTATTTTTATTTTTATAATTGTTAATTTTTTTAATCAATTGATTTTTACCATCATTGTTGTTGGTACATTCTTTTAGGTTTTTGAGTTGAGCTCAACAGAGGGTCCAGAGGTGGGTCTTTATTTATTCAGAAAGGTGCCTCACTTTAGAGTTCTTATATGCGGGGGAGATGGTACTGTTGGTTGGGTGTTGAATACCATAGACAAGCAAAATTTTGTTTCTCCTCCTCCGGTTGCGATACTTCCTGCTGGGACTGGAAATGATCTGGCCAGGGTCCTTTCTTGGGGAGGTGGTTTGGGCTCAGTGGAGAGGCAAGGAGGCCTTTGTACAGTGTTAAACCACATAGAACACGCTGCAGTAACTATTCTAGACCGTTGGAAGGTAGCAATTTTAAATAAAGAAGGAAAGCAGCTCCCACCAAAATTTATGAACAACTATCTTGGTATGTTAGGCTTTTTTATTTATATAGTTTTTTTCAGTTACCTAGCATACTTGTCAGTAGAGATAAGTGTCCCCTTGGAACGGATGATAAATTTTTGGTTCAGAAATGTTGTATACCTGATATAGGCATTTGAAGTTCAACATTTTACTTGAATTTATAGACTGTCAACTTGAGATTTGGCAAGTATCAAATTAATTTGCTCAACTCACTACTTTGATCCTGCGCACTGCCGGTTTCTGAGGTCACTTTGTTGGGTTGGGTAAAAAATCTATCAGCTTTAATCAAAATGCTTAAAAGGAAAAATAAATGCTGGAACAAATACCATGAGCTTTCTTTGTTTTCATTATGGATTTGTAATTGTTTTATTTCTGGGTTTACATGATCTACTGTTAGTTGCAAAGTTAATCATGTTATCTTGCTACTTATATTTTTGTTGATTTCTGTAAACTGACTGATTAAATTGAACTCACTATATTGGTTGATTGATTGGTAAATTTTGGTGTATGATTCATGGGTGGGTCCTGTGACATTTAGCTCTACTCCCTGCATGAGTATACAGCTATATTTTCCCATCTATGGAGAACTCAGTGTACTATCATGGATATTCTCATGCATTTGGTGATCAATTTGTGCAAGCATTATTTACAGGTGTTGGGTGTGACGCGAAGGTTGCTCTAGACATTCATAATCTGCGGGAGGAAAATCCAGAGAAGTTCTATAACCAGGTAAGTTAAATTTGAAGTACAATAAGTCTTTAATGCTTAGTATTTGATCTTTTCATTTTAATATACTATAATTATATAAAGTTCAGATAAATGTTCTCTTAAAATTGAGTTAGAATACCCTGTGTAGGGAAAGGGATGTACTTCTCTGGTTTCAAGCGTGCAAGATATTTTATTACATTCAATAACTTACCTAAATTAGTAATTCTTGCAAGCTTCTTTGAAATTTCATTCCTTACACATAACAAGAATCTTTTGGCGTTAGTGCAACCTATATATCAAATTATTTGGAGAATATAAGCGCATTATGCTAGTAGCTATATCCTCTGCAAAATACTTGATTTCAGATTTTCAAAACATCTAAGTTCTTTTATAATTTTCACGAACTCTTTCTTGTTGAGCATGTCAATTAATGATGTTAAACCCCCCCCCCCCCCCCCCNAATTCCAAATATTTATGGATTTTTAAATCTGGGGTGCTGTCAGCTAATGATATTCAACTGAAATGGCATCTCCTCGCACGGCGTGGTTGTTGGTTCATGAAGTAAATGATCTGCTAGGGTGCATTGGGCATTTTGAATCTGTAAATTTATCATCATTAGGTGCAATCGTAATAATTTCTGTGAATTACTCTGTTAGCTCTTTTCCTTTTGTAGTTTTCCCTCTGCTTATGAATAAATAACTTCAGTATTTCTATGATTGTCGCAATTGGTTGATAAAAATTATCAGAGATTGGAGCATATGCTTCTTGTTCTCCACCTTTGTTAGCATATTTCGCTTTTTCCTGGTCATTTTACTTGTTTTCTTTTCATCCTTTCTTTTCTCCTTGTAGCCACCAACCCTGAGTTATCCTTAAGCTTCCATGGTTGGTGCTAAAATATACTCATTTAAATAATTTTCAATCCTGAGTAGTGAGTATTAAAATCTTCCCATAGCTCCTGTATTTAATTATATGATTGGGTTTGAATCTTTGCAGGATGCAGAAGGTGTACTTGTTGCCAACATTGGGAGCTACATGGGTGGTGTAGATCTATGGCAAAATGAGGATGAAAGTTATGATAATTTTGATCCACAATCTATGCATGATAAGATACTTGAAGTTGTGAGCATATCGGGGACATGGCACCTTGGGAAGCTTCAGGTAAACTGGTTTCTTATATTTACACGTTTATTTGACCTGTTTTGGAGCGTTTTGAATAAGTTCTATGACCTACTGTCTAAGATTGAGCATGCATTTGATTTATTGTCTTCAAATCGAGTTTCTTTTTAAATTAAAGGAACATGTTAACCTTTCCATCTCTAGCTGATAAAACATGTGGACTTAATTGGGAATTTGAGTAAAGTTTAATGACTTCGCGACAGCACTCTTCATCCTGCTAAGAAGATATAAAGAATCTGGTTTTGTAATATTTAACCTGTAGGTGAAGCCATTGTCCTTTTTGGCAGAGTAGGAGATTACCCAATTGCCCTTGCACCTTCTACGTATATGTTCCATACACAAACATTACTTAATTTGATCATATAAAATGAGTTTGACTTGGATCCAAGTTCTTGAGAAAACAACTGGGGCTGCATTTTTAGATTTATATCTTGTGAAATGCCTCTGAATTCTGAATTGGTTATTTGTCTGGGGACAGGTTGGGCTTTCTCGTGCTCGAAGACTTGCACAAGGGCAAACAATTAAGATACAGCTCTTAGCTGGATTACCTGTTCAAATTGATGGGGAGCCTTGGTTTCAGTATCCTTGTACATTGGTAATATCTCATCATGGCCAGGTCTCTCTCTCTCTCTCTCTCTCTCATATGCACGCACACCTTATTCCATTAGATAGTTTCAGATTATAATTTGCAATTATTCAATCTTCATAATCTGCTCTTTATTTCTGATATTCATTAATTAATTGAGATTATTCAATTATCAAATCACTGAGATCCATAAATCTTTTATGAAACATTTTTCCACAATTGTTTTCAATGATCTATTAAAATAATTTACAGGTCATTATAACAAAAGAAAAAAATTGAACAAAATGTTTTAGTTATTAGAGTTTCTTCTTCTACACTGAATATTATTCTTTCAGATTTTGCTCTAAATCTATTTGAAATTTGTCAATTTTGCAAGTTTTACTTGCCCAGTATTTCTTTGATCTGATGCCCAAATCATGTCTTGATATATAATTTTTCAAATAATATTTGCTCAAAAACTTTGCTTGTCGGTACTCAAAAATTCTTTGGCTGTTTTACTAATTACTTTGGACTCTGCAGGCCTTCATGTTGAAGAGGGTGGCTGAGGAACCTCTTGGTCATGCGGCTGCCATTATCACTGATGTGCTCGAGAATGCTGAGACAAACCACATAATTAATGCCTCACAGAAGCGAGCTCTCCTACAAGAAATGGCGCTGAGGCTATCCTAGAGTTTTTTTTTACTAGGTCCCCCCAGTAAGGAATTAGGGTTTTGATTTGAGTACTTATGGTTAATTAAGGTGTGTTACATGTTTTGTGTAACCGCTTATCTGTTTGCCGATGCAATAGCTTGTGGTTATGCAATTGCTACTTCTACACGAGGCATGCTGTAAATGAACCTTTGTTTAGCATCAATAGAAGGAAGCCCTTATAAGAGCCAGTTTGGATTGAGAGATCATCTCAGCTCATCTCACTATTTACTACTATTCACAAATTTCAACTCACAAATCTTACAACTATTCACAAACTATTTCAACTCATCTTATCTTAGATTTTTGTGCTTGACCAGGACGAGATGCGAACTAACATCCAATGTTCTGTACTCTTCTGGCTTCTACTGTTTGAGAGATGGGAAGTCAATTCATTATTGGGTCGGGAAGTCAATTCATTATTGGGTCGAGAAATAAAGGCAATAATGCAATTTTGGCTGTAAGAAAGCATGTTTTATGCTTGAATGGAAAGATGTAATAGGGAAGGGAGAAATTTTCCTTTTTTAGGGTTTGTAAATGGAAGGATATATGTACTTTGTTGTGTGTATATTTCAAAGCCTTATTTGGTCCTATTCGTACGACTAGAAAAGCCTCTGAGGTGGATAATATGGAGGAAAGGGAAATCCCAGACAAAGCTGTGGTCGTGTATGATTTGGATGGGGTCGAGGGAGAGCAATGGCAAGTGTTGTGTCCTGCCTCGGATGGGGTGGGTGAGGTGCAAGCAAATCCTCTGGTCAGTGAAGGTATATTGTAAAGCACCTATGCTAGTGAACTGGCTGCCCCCAAGAAAGCAACAATCCAGGAGCTTTAACATTGTGTGGGGGATATTGTGTGATGGTTTTGAGGATCAATTTATAGCTCTCCTTGCAGCTATAGAGGCTGGATAGACTCACTCTTGCTCATCAAATGAGATCAATTCAGCAAATAAGAGAGCTAGATAATTAAAAAGGCTCAACTGGACAGTTAACCATGGAGTAGAAGAGGAGTTCTAACTGTGGAAGATCCTTTGAAGTTGATGGGTTGTTTTCGGCTGCCCAAATGGATTTTCGTTACTCCTCGGGACTGACTCAACACTTCTCATTTCTACGTCTGGTGATCCTTTTACTTGCCCGTTGTCACCATCAAAAGGGCTTGACTGATTGCGTCGCTCACCATCTTGAGGAGTACCGCCTTTGTTTGGACTTGTTTTCCGTAGCTTCATTCTCTGACGCCCACAATTCCGGCATTGTTTCTTTCTATACTCGGGTTTATTGGAGCTATAAAGCTCGGAAGCTGTCGCCTCAAAGGTTGGCTTCTTAGGCAGCCGCTCATCTTTCTGTGAACAGTTTGGCATTTTGAATCTACACTGGAGTTTCGAGTGATGCTGGGGAAAGCTTTTAACTTATTTGGTAAAACAAGAGAATTTGACTTTAGGGCGGCCTTGGGTGGCTCGGATGGAAAGGGAGTTTTAGATAAACCCAATTGTGCTGCTATAATCTACCATGCTCGATAGTGTGAGAAGCTAAAACATAGAATAATTATCAAATCAATCAAAAGCAGTTTCATTGGCACTTTAGAATCCAAGGTCAATACTTCGTTAATGTTGTGAGCTATAAGAAGCATGAGTGAAAATCTAACAAAATGTACCTTTGAATGAGTCTCAGAAAACCTCTGTAGCAAAAAAAAGAAAAAAGAAAAACACTGTGGAAGATCCGTTCTATGGAATGCGAGGAGTTTGAATGAGAAGGAAAAGTGTTTCAAAATTAGAAACCAATAACCTAGTTGGAGAGTAGACATCGTTTGTCTACAAGAAAAGTCGTTTGTTTACAAGAAAAGAAATTGGAATTTATCCTCCTAAGCACTATTAGGAGCTTGTGGTGTTGTCAGCAAGTAGGGTGGCATTATTTATCATCCAATGAAGCATCGGGAGGCATCTTAGTGACGTGAGATAAAAGAGTAGTGGAAAAGTTAGAAGATTGTATAGGGATTATATTGTGGCTTGCTCGTTCAAGAATGGTGTGTATGGACATCAGTGGGTCTAGAGCTGTTCATGAACCAGTTTGTTTGATAGCTCACTTGGTACTCATCCGGTTAAACTAGAATCGAACTTAACTCGTGAAAAAAAAAAAAGCTCGTCCGTGAAAACAGATATCCGCTTGATTAGTAAATGACATGTACCTGACAAAACTTGACCCGACTTGGCTAAGGCTCATTAAGGCCCGCTCGTTTATACTTGAGTTGACTCGTTAGCTCGACTCAATTAAAGTTCATTCTTATATTGATAAATATATACATTCACCTATGTATATATACATATATATGTATGATCTAATAATATAAGAATAACACTTTTATAATTAAATATATAATATGTAACCTAATTACTTATGTCTAAATATTGAATATACTTCATAGTTATATTTTATAATTTGTATAATATTTAATAGTTTCATATAGTAGTATGTGGGAACCATATATGAAATTAGATATATGCTATCATATTATGTGTACGTATTAATAATTTCTATAGGCATATAATATATTGTTATTATGGATAAATATTAACTAGTTAAATATTAATTATCTATAAAATTTTAAAATCTTATAATTCAATAGAGGTTCTACTTGTTAATTGCACAAATTCAATATTATATATTTTTATTTTTTATCTATCTAATTTATTAAATATTAAATATTATTCAAAGAATTAAAAAATAAACAATTCGAGCTGAGCTCGAGCTCATTTTTGGTCGAGCTCGAGTTGGGAATTTAGCTTACCGAGTCAAACTTGAACAAAAAATAAATAAAAATCTCGAGTTCAGACTCAAGCTCGAGTTTAAGTATTTTGAGTCGAGTCGAGCTCGACAAGCCAAAGACCGGCTCGACTCAGCTCGATTACAGCCCTAAGTGGGCCTTTGCTGGGGTTTATGGTCCTAACTTAGATCGTGCAAGAAGTTTGCTATGGGATGAATTGGGCAACATATGGGTCTTACCTCGGTGTATTGGTGGCATCTTTAACGTTACTTGATTCCCGAGCAAACGATTGGGCAGCTCTAGCTTGAATCCACTAATGGGAGAATTCTCTAACTTCATTTTTGAACAAGATTTACTAGATATTCCTCTTGTAGGTGGCACTTACACTTGGTCAAGGAACTGAAAACACCCCTCGTGGTCAAGGCTCAATAGATTCTTAGTATCACCTAAATGACCAGCACATTATTTGAAACTTATTCATAAGAGACTTAACAGGTTGTGCTTAGCTCAATTTCTCATCCTCCTTGATTGTGGAGGTATTCACGGTGGCCCAAGGTACTACAAGATCGAAAACACGTGGTTAAAATTATATGGGTTTCTCAATAAGTCTAGCAATGGTGGTCTTCTTATCAATTTCATGGCACTCCAAGTTACATCAGGCCATGTAAATTGAAGTATCTGAAGAAAGATTTGAAGGCATGGAATGAGCAAGCATTTGGCAATGTGGAAGATCAAAAGTATTCTCTTTAAGGAACTCAAAGGATTGGAAGGAGTAGATGAGGATAGGGCAATTTGAAATGGAGAGGGCTTGTAAAATTCAAGTGACTACGAACCTCGAAGAGTCTCTCTACTAGAAGAAATAACTTGGATAAGTCGAGAGCACTTTGGTTGAAGGAAGAGGATAAATGCACCAAAATTTTCCACCGGGTGACTAACTTGCATAGGAGGCACAATGTCATAGAGACGTTGATGGTTGATGGAGAAGCTTCTTTCAGACAAATCAAGATCACAGATCACATTGTCAACTATTACAAGAGTTTGCTTTCTAAACAATTCTCTTGGATGCTGAGACTAGATGGGCTTCACTTTGATGCTTGACTCTCAAGTAGTAGGACAACTTGAGAGGCCTTTTGAAGAAATAGAAATCATAAAAGCGTTACGAAGCTTGACGAGTGACAAAGCTCCAAGTCTAAATGGATTTTCTATGGCTTTTTTTCAAACTTGTTAGGAAGTGGCCAAAGAAGATATAATGGGGGTCTCCCATGAGTTTCATGAAAATGGTAGGCTTGAAAAGAGTCTCAACGTAACATTTATTACTCTTATTCCAAAAAAACCTAGCGTTGTAAAGTTCAAAGATTATCGCCCTATTAGCTTGGTGAATGGATATACAAGATGCTTTTAAAAGTTTTAGGGAGTAGATTCAGCATGGTGGTTGAGAGGTTAATATCAAAACCTCAAAATGCCTTTGTCTGAGATAGGCAAACTCTTGATTTGGTGCTTATGGCCAATGAATGCTTAGATAGTAGACTCAAGTTGGGAGTGCTGGGCTCTTGTGTAAGCTGAAGGCCTATAACAGATTCAATTGAAGATTTTTGCTTTACATGCTCGAGAGATGTGGCTTTGGATCAAACAGTGTATCTTTATTGTCTATTTTGGTCTTGGTGAATGGCACATCAAAGGGCTTTTTTAAAAACTCACGAGGCTTAAGACAAGGTAATCCTCTATCTCTGTCATTCTTTTTTTTTTTTTTTTGTAATGAAAGCTTTTAGCAAGATGATTTCAGGTGTCTTGAAGAGCAAGTTCTTATTTGGATTCTCAATGAGGGAGGCAAATTCTAGCTCACTTAACATATCTCATCTTTTATTTGCCGATGATACCCTAATCTTTTGTGGGGCCGGCCATGATCAAATTCGAGCTTTGAGAGCACTCTTTTTATGCTTTGAAGCTCTTTCAGAGTTGAATGTGAACTTGGCTAAATCACAAGTAGTCTCAATAGAGGATGCTCCAAATGTGGAGAGCATGGCTTACATTTTGGAATGTAAGATTTCTCAGCTGCTGATGAAATATTTAGGCCTTCCTTTGGCTGTCCCATTCAAATCGAAATCTATTTAGGATGAAATACTAGAGAAAATGGAACGGAAATTGGCTAATTGAAAGAAGATATATCTTTCTAGAGGCGGTAGGGTCACTTTAATCAAAAGTAGTACCATTTCTAACTTGTCAACCTATTTTGTAGCACTATTTCCACTTCCCCACAAGGTG
The DNA here is from genome assembly GCA_003123785.1 of Pterocarya stenoptera. NCBI lineage: Eukaryota > Viridiplantae > Streptophyta > Magnoliopsida > Fagales > Juglandaceae > Pterocarya > Pterocarya stenoptera. The sequence continues at coordinate 35,513 of QEOT01123033.1, forward strand.
CCTCATCGCATGGAGAAACCTCAACATGATTTCTTGTGGGGGGATGAACGATGAGTTTAAATTTCATTTGATAAAATGGACCATGGTATGCTCCTCTAACCTAGAAGGATAATTGGAAATTCAGAACTCGCAATCTTTTAACAAAGTTTTGCTTGGTAAATGGCTATGGAGATTCCACAATGAACGGGGAGAGCATTATGGAAAGCCGTCATAGAATTAAAATATGGTGAACCATGGGGGGATAGTGTTGAATGAGGTAAGAGGGCCATATGAGGTGGGACTAGGGAAATACATAAGAAGAGGATGGGACAGATTCAAGAATTATCCGTTTTGAGGTGAGTGATGGGTTCAAAATCAAATTTTGGCACAACGTATGGTGTGACGATAGGGCACTCAGGGAAGCTTATCTAGAATTATATGGCATAGCAAGAATGAAAGAAGTCTCAATTGCATATCTCTTAATCGTATCTAATGGTACTCCCCAATGGGACATTACATTCTTTAGAAATGCACATGATTGTGAAGTTTCCACTTTTTTGGAGTTCTATGATCTAGTGTACTCTACCCATATGAAGGGGGAGCTAACGACAAGATCTTTTGGCACCCTTCTAAAAAAGACAATTTCACAATCTGCTCCTACTATCAAGCCATGACCTCACATAATACAAATGCATTCCCATGGAAGAGTATTTGGAAGACAAAAGCATCTATGAAGGCCTTTTTTTTTTTTTTTGTGGTATGGATAGCTTCCTTAGGGAAGATCCTTACTTTTTTCTTTTTTTTAAAATCCGTTCCATTTCGACCTAATTTTTCTTACCAGAACAGTAACCAGCACAGGGTAAGTCATTGTTCTGTACCGGATCAAATTTGGACCGATCTGGTTGGTTTCAGACCATTCTTGCTAGATTCAAATATTCCGACTGGAATAAGTATTTTGGACCGGAATTTGCATGCTTGGAGGTTGAAGACCTAGACACCAATATGAAAAAGGCACATAGACAAAAAAGAAATGGCATTGGAACTTGAAGTCTTTGAAAAGAAATACTGACATCTCCACATGAAGATTTGACAGCTCCATAGAAAGACAAGCCTCAAACCCATTATAATATAAATTTTAGAAACTAACCGGGTAAACAAAGAATTGCAAACCATAAATTTAAAGTCTCTCTTATATTCTCTCTCTATACCTTTATGGAGCAACTTGTACTCCTACTAATAAAAATAATCTCTTTACATTTTATTATTTATTAAAAATTTTATTTATTATGTTCACTTTCAAACCGGTTTGAATATACTTTAGGAATGTTTTAACTTTTTATTTTATTTTTAAAACTTGTAATGATATTTTTAAGATTTAGAATATAGTTATATATATAATTTATTCATATATCGACTATCTTAAAATGGTATACTGAAACATACTGGTATTAAAATATTTCGTTTCAGTACTTCAACCAAAATGGTCACCGGAACGGAATTCAAAACTTTGATGAAAATGCCACATCATAGTCATGAACTAATGTTGTATGTGCAAAAAGTGCATAGAGTCCGTAGATCATCTATTACTTCATTGTGAGATTGCTACCATCTTGTGGAATGATTTCTTTGCTCGAATGGGCTTAGCTTGGATGATGCCGGAAAATGTAATAATCGACCTCCTAGCTTCTTGGCAAGGCATCCGGGGCAACTCTCAAATTGCAATAGTACAGAAGATGATCCCAATTTGCCTATGGTGGTGTATTGAGAAGGAGAAGAATGCAAGAAGTTTTGAAAATCAAGAGTGGTCAATGGATGAGTTTAGAAGTTTATTTTTTAATACTTTACTCCATTGGTCTGTTTTAATTGATTTTAAAGGCATGCCTTTTCATGTCTTCCTTATATCGTTAAACTCGCATGCATAGGTGCACTCTTATATATGTCCCACACACCCAGGCCTTTGCCTATTTTATGCTCAATAAAATTTTGTTTACCATTAAAAAAAAAAAAAAAAAAAAAATCCATACCAAACTTGGTTTTGTTTTCCCCATATATGAAGGTGGAACAGTAATTTTATCCTTTGCACAAAATGCTAGCCTATACACAAGTGTTTGCTTGAAAACAAACTCAGACAACATAAACTTATCCATGAACAACAAACATATGTACACACACACACACATATATATATGTATATGTATATATATATAACATTGCCTCGGTATCAACAGGCTACATTGTAGTAATGTTATTCACCATTTATATTTATCATCATCCTCCCACCATACCATGATGTATATTTAATGATTGGAGTTTATTTGTTATGTACTTGTGGGCCAATCATTTGATACTACATCAATGATGCTGAGATGATGATAATAAAAAGAATGATGAATAGAATTTCTCTGCTAAATTAGCCAGGTTTTGTTTCTACTACATTATGTACACTCCTTGACCAAAATGTTTCTTCAATCTGCACATTCTTGAGTGGTGAACCATGTTAATTTGGCTAACCATTCTTCCTCTACTAATTCCTTAGAAAACCCTGTTTAATTTTCTTCCACAATCGTGATACAAAGCCACCTGTAGTACCTGCCCTATTAGACATCGTGCTCGTCCTTGCATGTGTAGATGGTGAGTACGAAATCATCCGTGGCGACTTTGCACCTTTTTTGTAGATGCGAGCGAGATGTTTCCTGCAGAAGGGAGACTTTAAGTGGAACATGTATGGTGGTGAGGAGACATTTGAGCCCTGAATGGCCTTGTTGAGCTAATGGGTCATCGCTCGAAGCTCAAACGAGTCATAGAGGGTGCTGCCGTCCTGGTGGCTGGGGCTCAACCTCTTGATCGTGTTCAATGTTTGGAAATGGGCATGGGTTGGAGGGGCTATTGGTAGCTGTTTATCCACTAGGATCTCCATGGAAGTATTAATGCTAATAATGCATGTAGGTTTGGTTTCAAGCCTCTCCCATATTCTTTAGAGCTAATTAAAGACTATTTGTTGAAAATTTGAATGGAATGTCCACAAGAATACATGTGAAAATGCCTTGTAAGTAACGTGGTTAGGTTCATGATCTCAACAAGAAACTTGCGTTGTATTCTAAGCTTTGAATGTGTCATCTTTTGCCATTTCTTGAGAATCCAACCAATTTGCAGCGATAAATCCATTGTGAGAGTGGTGAGGATAAAAAGGCATTGTCCTCTTGCTCTTATTTAAGTATAAAAGCTAAATTATACATCAGCCGCACACAACACACACTCCTACGTAGTAGGTTTTTTTTTTTTAAAACAAAATGTGCGTTTTGTTACGTGTAAAAAGTTGGGTATGGGATGTGTGTGTTGGACAATCGGCGGATGCAAAGATTTATTCATAGAATAATGATGCACGAACACTTTTTTTTACAACCATAGTTTAGATAGTAAGCAGTTATATGGAAAAGATAAACATTCACTTGAAACTCTTTTACAATTATTTTACAACTTATTTCACAATAAAATCAATGCAAAAATGTCATTCCATTCAGAATAGTGCTACATGTACTTACAATTTTACTTACAAGACTTATTTTGTTAATTTTCTTTTGAATTTCAAATTTTATGATTTTCAACATATCGATAACTGACATGTAGAGAAGTAAATTTTTTGTAAGTTTTTCTTAAGTACATTTAGCATTTTCCTTTCATTAAAGTTAAATTTCAATATTATTAAAGGGATTTAAGAATGCTATAATGGTCCCACTATAAATGATGCATTAAGACACTGACTTATGTGTAACAAAATCATATTATAATTGGCTAATTGCTATTAAACTATTAAGAATATTTTCATAATTTAAATTATTATATATGTAGCTTACCCAACAAAAAACTGGACGTTAAACGACCAAACCAGGAGAAAATGACAAAATGAGAGACAAAATTGGGAAAAAAATAGTGAACGAAAATTATTGTTCATCCGGTATTCGCACTTATTTAACCAAGGTAATATATAAATATATACATATACATATATATATTTATATATATAGTAGGGTGGCACTACAGCCAGCGGGAATTCTCCCCACAAATGTACTTCTTTTATTTTTTCTTTTATTTTTTATGTATTTTTTTAATCACCTTAAATATTAAAAAAAAAATTCACGACATCATTTAAAAGAATTTCCTTAATCACTAAATAAAAAAAAAATACCAAGACCTATTATTGGAATCCACTATCGGGACACTGGCCCCGTTTGGTTGTTAAACTTATCTGATTTCAACACAGTTCAGTTTAATTTTAAATTAAGTCTAGCATCCAAACACTCAATTCTCAAATTACTAAACTCATCTCAGCTCAAAACCTCTTTACACGTGAGACCTACAACCTTTTTCAATTCAACACTTCTTTACAGGTGGAACCCACAATCTTTTTCAATTTCTCATCAATACATCTAAACTCATATTAACATCCAAAGACATACATTTAAAATTATCTTAGGTGGACCCTACAAAACTCATTGTACCATCTCAACTCACCACTATTAAAAAAGAACTATATTCAACTCAACATCCAAACACAGCCTTAACATTTTCTTATATGAGTGGTACTACTCCCACAAAGGGAGGCCATCGAAACAGCTACCGAATAGGCAAAAGAAAATTTGTCTTTTTTATTTTGTGTTTTTTTAAACATTTTTTTAAACTCATTAAAGATTTTAAAAAAATCAAAAATTCATTTTAAAATCCTTACTTAATAATTAAGTAGAAAAAAAAAATCAATCGGTGGACCACTTTGTGGAAAAAGCATCTCTTCCTATATAGTATAGTATATAAGTAATGAGTCCTACTCTAGGTGCGCTCCGTCGGAAACTGTCTACTGTGCATATATTTATTTATTTATTTATTTGACTAATTAATAGGTATTTATGAATAGGTGGCTCAATAGTCACCCTGGGAGTTCCTGCTGGCTACCGCGAGTGTATTTTGTACGTTTTTATTTTTATTTTTATTATATGTATTTTTTTAATATTTTTTAATAAAATAAAAAATTTACAATATTATTAAAAAAAATTTTATTAATCACTAATTAACAATAAATAAATAAATAAAATTCCAGCGGGAACCCCTAGAGAAAAGAGTAGCATTTTCCTTTATGAATTACTCACCCACTATTTTCATTTTAACATAAGATGCATGGTACAAGAGTCTCATTAATCCTTAAAAGCTCAGAGATACGGAGTGTGTGGAGGCAGGCTACTGGAGCCTCTTTTAGCCGTCATTTTATTCTCTCTTTGGGACTAGTATTTTATTATTTTAGATCTTGTTTGTTTTTATGATTAAAATTTAAAATTTTAAAAAGTTTGAAAACTTTTCATCATATTGTTATAATTTTTTTAAATTTCTATATAAAATAAATTAAATAATTCAATATTTTTAAATTTCAAAATAAATATAATATTAAAAAATATATTCTAACAATAATTTATTCAACTTTTTAATTTTAATCTTAACTCATTTCATCTCATCTCTGAAAACAAACGAAGTAAATCAATCTGAAACATAATAATAATGAGTCTAAAGAAATTCTGTTAAGTAAGAACGTAACTTCTTAAATAAGATACAGTGATATAAATATTTTTCTTTTGAATTTTCATATTTCATATAAATGGAGGATGACTTTCTAGAAATTATTTGGTAGTCTATATTGAGAAGGAAACTATGCAGTCATCACGTACTTTCTTTGAAAAAAATAGATAAATCCGTGACCTACATGAAAAAATTATTTTTATAATGGTATCCACCATTTTTTACAAAGAGAATTCACTGGGACTATACATTTCACGACTGTTATCCTCGTTAATTTGTTTTCTAAAATAAAACTTCTATTATGATACGTAGCGCATACCTAGTAAAATGATTATATGGTATAATTTGGATAAATTGAATCTTATAAATCGAGTCTTTCCATTTAAGTAATGTGAATGATGTGTTCTACTCACCGACTTAATAATAGAATAATTATTTTTTATTTAAAAAAAAGAAAGACTTGGCGTCATCCAATGAAGGAAATTAATTAATCAGGCTTTATATATGCGTTACCATCACTGTCAAAGACCCAACATTGGGATCCTGCAACTTTTGTTTATAAGCGCAAGGATCTCTCCAGCCTCTTTCATATCAATGTCTTTATATATTTTGGTGCTAATTTTTGGGCATTTTCTCAGGTATCAACACGTTATATATCCTTCCCTCTTCTCTAATTCCTCTTTAAATAAATTAATCGAGCTCTCTAACTCCCATGCGTTTACTTTTTTCACTTTTTCAACATTCTTCTAATCCCATTGGCTTTGAACCCACTCAGACTCCTTTTCTACCCCACCAAACACGTTGTTTATGGCTGGCCTTGAAACTCACTTTATTTTCTTTTATTCCTTGGCATTAGTAAAGTTTTCGTGTTTGGTTGAAGTCCATACGCCGCATGATTGCATGGAAAAGTACCAACTATGGTTTTGTTGCTCTGGATTCTTATACAAGAAAAATATAATATATCTCAGATAGATATATAAAGTAAAACCCGCACCATTTAGAACTGCTCAAGTGAATTTTTCGATTTTTTGGACATTATTAAATGCCTAATAAATTAAATAAAAACTACTTTATGTGTATATCTTCCTCTCATTCTAAATCCTAGAATTCGAGCATAAAATTTATATGTTCTTAATATATTTCTACATATGTTAGATATATACGGTTTGTCATACCAGATATTTCCTCCTATTAGTAAAATCCTTTATATTATAATAAATATGCCGTTATATCAATAGATCATGACAAGTTGTATTTTTGTGTTAATGGAAAGTGGGTGTAACTCAAGTGGTTTTGATTAATTTCAAACAAAGAATAGTTGGCGCATTAATTGCCTAGTCTTGGAAAGAAAATCCCTTGTATTTTACTGAAATGCGCGTTTTTGGAAACGTTTTCAACGTTCCAGCCCAGCACTGTAAATCTGACTTCCCTTTGAGTTGGTTGTCGTGAATATACAAAGTTGTTAAGTTTATATTGAGTTCGGGGTATTTAAGGAGATCCAGAGCTCCTTTGTTTCATGCACTTGTAGTTCATCTCTCTCCTATTCTGAATAGAATTCAGGCCCCCATTATACTTTCTTTATTCTCACTTCATTCCTCGTCCTTATATCGAAGTTTATAAAGAGATACAAGGTACTTTTGTTCTAACAGTTCAGAGTTCCTGCAAAAATTGTGTGAATTTATATATTCATTGTATCATGATTGTCGTGTTTGCATGATAGGTTTGGTTGAATGCTTTAATGTTCTTGTTTTTTTCCCCTGGTATTTGCATATTAATATTTTTTTTGCTTCTGTGATCGATTTAATCTGATTTGATGTTAATAAGAAAGACTGGTTTTGTTCTGGGACCGTTGGGAATCTTTTATGATGTAGGAAATACCCTGTTCTTTTTTCCTCCTGTTCTGGCATGGAAGATGTTGCCCACTTCAATAACATTAATAAATTTTACCCAGTTTAAGGCCAAAACCAACCATCGAGTTCAAGCCGTTTCATTCAGTTTCAGTTCCATTTCCTTTTACTCTGGCTTTAATTGCTACGTAGAAATAAATGGCTTTAATGGTTGGTTAAAACCCATATTCTATAACTCAGTAACTGTTGAACAAAATTAGACAACCTTTGACAATGGAGAACGCCAGTAGATTTGACTACGAATCTTATACTCAGCATGCATTTTAGTGTTTATGGATGCAAAAGTTCAGATTCTGCAAGAAACGCTTTGTCTGATGTATTTATACATTACAGATCAATTAGCTCAGGATTTGACCCAAGAAAATGGTGAAGATTTGCTGCATTGGAGCTGGATATGTTGGAGGTCCTACCATGGCAGTCATTGCACTCAAGTGCCCCAAAATTCAAGTGGTTGTTGTTGACATCTCCATCTCTCGCATCACGGCCTGGAACAGTGACCAGCTCCCCATTTATGAGCCAGGTCTTGATGAAGTAGTCAAGCAATGCAGAGGGAAGAACCTCTTTTTTAGCACTGATGTGGAGAAACATGTCTCAGAGGCAGACATAATTTTCGTTTCTGTCAACACCCCAACAAAGACCCGGGGCCTTGGAGCAGGCAAAGCTCCAGACCTTACATATTGGGAGAGTGCAGCTAGGATGATTGCTAATGTTTCAACATCGAACAAGATAGTTGTTGAGAAGTCCACTGTTCCAGTGAAAACAGCTGAGGCAGTAGAAAGGATCCTCACCTTCAATAGTAGTAACATCAGCTATCAGATTCTCTCAAACCCAGAATTTCTTGCCGAAGGAACTGCCATTCAGGACCTTCTTAACCCTGACCGTGTTCTGATTGGAGGGAGAGAAACCCCTGATGGCCAAAAGGCAGTTCAAGCACTGAAAGATGTATACTCGCACTGGGTTCCTGAAGACAGAATCATTACAACCAATCTGTGGTCAGCAGAGCTCTCAAAGTTAGCTGCCAATGCCTTCT